>BJKM01001175.1:0-37036 GCA_015082035.1 Chaenogobius annularis
CCCCCTCCCACCTCTCTCCCCCCCTCCCAAGTCTCTCCCCCTCCCACCTCTCCCCCCTCCTCCCCCTGCCCCCCTCCCACCTCTCTCCCCCCTCTCCCATCCTCTCTCCCCTCTCTCTCTCTCTCCCCCCTCCCCATCTCTCTCCCCTCTCTCTCTCTCTCTCTCTCTCTCCCCCCTCTCCCATCTCTCTCCTCTCTCTCTCTCCTCTCTCCCCCTCCATCTCTCTCCCCTCTCTCTCTCTCTCTCTCTCTCTCCCCCCTCCCCACTCTCTCCCCTCTCTCCTCCCTCCCCTCCTCTCTCTCTCCCCTCTCTCTCCCCCTCTCCCCCCCCCTCTCTACCTCTCTCCCCCCTCTCCTCCCTCTCTCCCATCTCTTCCTCCCCCCTCCCCCCTCTCTCCCCCTCCTCACCTCTCTCCCCTCTCTCTCTCTCTCTCTCTGACCTGTTCTTCACACTAAAAGCCTTTGTCCCTCAGACCTGTCGCTCAGACGCTTTTATTCTGAAACACACTAAAAGAACGTTCTGATCCTCGACGTCTCAAAGAAGTTTAGACCTTTCATCGTGTGTGTCAGATGCCCTCCCATTCTCACAGGTTTCACAGAACAAAAAGTAAAGTCAGGGAACTGAAAATAACTCACCTGAAAATCCACCAATGTGAGCTTCTGGGTCTAATCCTGGTCCTGGCCTGATTCTGGGTCTGGTCCTAGTCCTGGTCTTGGTCTGGTCTGGGGAGTAAAAGTATCTGTTTGGTGCAGTTAATAATAGATGAGGCGCACATGGCTAATGCAGCACCTGAGACTGAGGGGGAGGAGCCACCTGAGACTGAGGGGAGGAGCCATCTGAGGCTGAGGGGGAGGAGCCATCTGAGGGCTGAGGTCGTTGAGTAGACGAGCATTAAAGTGTACACAGAAGGTCTGGACTAGAAGAGACCCAACTTTTAGGTTCTAGGTCCAAATGCCAGAGGCCGACACAGGTCCAATAGATCTAAGTTCTCATGGTTTCTGTTGACATCACTGTAGATCTGGAACAGGAACACAAAACACACTTTGGACATTTAATGCTCGTCGACTCGATGAGCCACAGTTTGTACAAATGAAGACAAAGGACATTGAGACGTTTGAAGAGGAAAACCCCACAACGTGAAGTTTCTCCACCCGTTCTCTGGGCTGCAGCTAAGGCCGTTTTGGAGGGGCAGCGTCATTGCTGTCGCCGCGGCCAAAAAGAAACAAAGGCAGAAAAAATTCAGTTTTTAAAAATATGAGTTTAAAACAAAGTCTAAATAATGTTCTAAACCAGGTTCGTACCAGGTCTAAAACCAGTCTAAACCAGGTCTAAAAAACCAGATCTGAACCAGGTCTAAAAAAAGTCTAAACCAGGTCTAACCAGGTCTGAACAAAGTCTAAAAAAAGTCTAAACCAGGTCTAAACCAGGTGCTGTCTAAGACAAAGTCTAAACAAAACCAGTCTTTAACCAGGTCTTATCTGAACCAGATCTAACCAAACCTAAACCAGGTCTAAACCAAGTCTGAACCAGGTCTAAACCAGTTTAAACAAGGTCTAACAAGTCTAAACCAGTCTAAACAAACCAGCTTAAACCAGGTCTAAACCAGGTTGAACCAGGTCTAAACCAGGTCTAAACCAGCTAAACAAGTCTAAACAAAGTCTAAACAAAGTCTAAACAAAGTCTTAACCAGGTCTGAACCAGATCTAAACCAGGCCTGAACCAGCGTCTTAAACCAGGTCTAAACCAGGTCTGAGCAAAGTCTGTCAATCACAGCACATGTGATGTTCCTACACGAGCCTCTGAGGGACACCTCATTTGATCATTGGAAACATCCTCCCTGTTTGTGTCAGATGCCCAAACACATTCACACCGGGACACAAAACCAGGACCAGACCAAGATCCTGGTCCAAGCTCACATCAGGTCCAGATCAAGTCCATGTTGTGGTTTAAAGTGCCACATGTTTCCACACACTAAGACTCCTGTATCAGACCCCGGTTCAGACCCGGTTCAGACCCGGTTCAGACCTGGTTTCAGTCCTGCTTTAGTCCTGCTTTAGTCCTGATCTCTGCAGCAGATGGTTCTGGGTGTGGGTCTTGGGTTTATTTTTATGAGACTCTTTATGACTGTGAAAGGAGGGGCTCATGGGGGAGGGAATCTAAAAAAGTGACTTAGTGAGCCTTTAATTACAAACATGAAAACTATCAGAAACGGCTCCACATTTATCTGGACAAATATTAAAATATATTAAAAACAAATGGAAAGAGAAGGTCATGTTGTTCTGACGGATGAAGAGTGGGAAAGTGTGAGTACATCCCAGTGGGAGGAGCTCAAAGTCACATGTTTGGAGAGACGTTTCTTCATAACTCCAGGGTTGGGGTTAGTGCAAAGTGCTTATTATTCACAGGGGAAATGCAACTGTTGGCGATACAGCGCCACCAGGAGGCAAAACCACTCTCATGTGTTCTGGGACTGTCCTGTTGCTCACAAACATGACTGAACCTCAAGGCTCTGTCCTGGGGCCACTTCTGTTCAGTTTATCACTGATCCACGTGCGATGACCTGAGCGCAGACGTGTGTTCCGCAGTGGAGCTTTAACCCTGTTCTGAAGTGGTACATGTTCCGCAGTGGCTTTAACCCTGTTCTGAAGTTTGAAGTGGTGCATATTCCGCAGTGGAGCTTTAACCCTGTTCTGAAGTGGTAATGTTCCGCAGTGGAGCTTTAACCCTGTTCCGCAGTGGAGCTTTAACCCTGTCTGAGCTTTAACCCCTGTTGAAGTGGTACATTTCCGCACAGTGAGCTTTAACCCGTTCTGAAGTGGTTGGCATGTTCCGCAAAGTGGAAAGTTTTAACCCTGTTCTGAGATGGTTTCTGAAGTGGGTACATGTCGCAGTGAGCTTTACCCGGTTTCTTAAGGGTGCAATGTTCCGCGTTGAGCTTTAAACCGGTTTGAAGTGGTTGCATGTTCCGCAGTGGACTTTAACCCGGTTCTGAAGTGGGTGCATGTTCCGCAGTGAAGCTATTTTAATTCCTGTTCGTGTTTAAGCGACGATGTTCCGCAGTGGACTTACCCGTTCTGAAAAGTGCACAAGTTTCCGCAGTGGAGCTTTAACCCTTCTGAAGTGGTGCAATGTTCCGCAGTGGAGCTTTAACCCCGGTTCTGAAAGTGGTGCATTGTTCCGCATGTCCCAGTGGAGCTTTAACCCTGTTCTGAAGTGGTGCATGTTTCCGCAGTGAGCTTAAACCCTGTTCTGAAAGTGGCGCATGTCGCATGGAGCTTATAACCCTGTCTGAAGTGCGCATGTTCCGCATGGAGCTTAACCCTGTTCTGATTACATGTTTCCGCGCAGCTTTCCGCCGTGGTATGAGCAAGCTTTAACCCTGTTCTGGAAAGGCCACATGTCCAGTGTGAGCTTTAACCTTGTTCTGAAGTGGCACATGTTCCGCAGTGGGCCTTAACCCGTTTTCTGAAGTGGCGATGTTCCGCAGTGAGCTACCTGTTCTGCAGTGCACTGTTTCCGCATGAGCTTTACCCTTCTGAAGTGGCACATGTCCGCATGGAGCTTTTAACCCTGTTCTGAAGTGGTGCATGTTTTCCGCAAGTGGGAGCTTTAACCCTGTTCTGAAAAGTGGGCATGTTTCGAGTGGAGCTTTAACCGTCCTGAAGTGGCGCAATGTTCGCAGTGACTTAACCCCTTTCCTGAAAAGGTGGTGCATGTTCCGGGCAGTGGAAGCTTTACCTGTTTGGTGGGTGCATTGTTCCGCAGTGAGTTAACCTGTTTCTGAAGTTGGTGCTGTTTCCGCAGTGGAGCTTTAACCCTGTTCTGAAGTGGTGCATGTTCCGCAGTGGAGCTAACCTTGTTCTGATGTTTGTTGAGTCCGTCTCACCACGTGACATCATCAGGTGGAGCTCCTCTGTTCTGCTGACGTAGCAGCATTGTTTTAGCCTCATTTCACCTGCAGCTGAGATTTGTGGCCCAAATCATTTAAATATTCACAGTTTAAAGTGTTTCAAAATAAAACAAATGAAAGAGCTCCATGGAGACGGCAGTGAGTGACAGACTGTGGAACATTCCAGCCGAAACAATAAACATCTCCATGGAAACAAAAAAGTTACACAGTGCAGCTTTAAAACACTCAAAGAATCCCCAAAGTGAATAAACTGCCACTTCAGCTCCGTCTGACACTCACCGTCTGCAGCTGCTCGGAGTCCGGGGTCTGCGACGGGGCCGGGGTCCTGCTTCAGTCCTGCTTTAGTCCTGCTTCAGTCCTGCTTTAGTCCTGCTAGTCCTGCCTTTAGTCCTGCTTTAGTCCTGCTTTAGTCCTGCTTTAGTCCTGCTTTAGTGCTTTAGTCCTGCTTACCTTCTGCTAGACAGTCAAGTCCTTTTTAGTCCTGCCCTGCTTTTAGTCCTGCTTTTTAGACCTGCTTTAGTCCTGCCTTTAGTCCTGCTTTAGACCTGCTAGACCCGCCTGGTTAGGTCCTGCTTTAGACCCCTTTAGACACGCTTTAGACGCTTGGTTTTAGTCCTCTTTAGTCCTGGTTAGTAGTGGACTTTCTGCCTTCTTCTTTTAGTCGTTTTAGTTGTGAGACATGGCCTGCTGTTGGTTTGCTTTCTCGCTGCTTTAGACCTTCTGTAGTCCTGCTCCTCTTTTAGCATGTTTGTGTGGACTGGTGTGTGTTGTGGTGTTGTTCTGCTGTGCATGTTGGTGTGTGTGTGTTGTTGTGTGTGCGGAGAGCAGGAAAGTGGTTCTGTGCGCAGAAGCTTTGGCCGCTCTCCAAACACACGGCTCTATTTCAGGCTCAGGAGGAGCCAAGACCAAGACCAGACTGTGGAACCTGGAACAATCCTGTTTAGAACTCCTTAATCCTCCTTTAGACCTGATTTTGTCCTGGTTTAGTCCTGCTTTAGTGTGTTGTGCTTTAACTTCTAAGTTTAAAAAATGTCAAATTGAGAGTAAAACATTGTTCTTTTATTTAAAGAAAAACGAACGGCCGAACGGCAAACGCCCAAACGGGCCCATACGGCGACATGAATCTGATCAAACTAAGAAAGCAAAAATAATCACATGCTTTCAGGTTGTAAAGTCACTCATTAGTCTCTAAGGAACAATGAGGAAAATCTAAAGGATGAATTCTGTGCTGCGTTTTGAGAACGTCTGAACGGAAAAACAACAGAACGAGAAACTCTCAAAGAGAAAGAGAACAGATGTGGAACTGAGTCGAACCCAAGAGCATGAAACCACAGAGAGGGAGGGGGGAGAGGGGGAGGCAAGAGAGGAGGTGAGAGGGAGCGGGGGAGGGGAGGGGAGGAGGGGGAGGGGAGAGAGAGAGGAGAGAGGGAGGAGAGAGGGAGGAGAGAGGAGAGAGGAGAAGGAGGAGAGAGAGAGAGAGGAGAGAGAGAGGAGAGAGGGGAGAGGGAGAGAGGAGAGAGAGGAGAGAGAAGGGAGAGAGAGGCGGGAGGAGAGGGAGGGGGGAGGAGGGGAGGGGGAGAGAGAGGAGAGGAGAGAGGGAGGGAAGAGAGGAGGAGAGAGGAGGAGAGAGAGAGGGGAAGAGAGAAGGAAGAGGGAGGGAGGAGAGAGGGAGGAGAGGGGCCGAGGAGGGGGAGGGAGGAAGAGGGGAGGGGAGGGGAGAGAGGGAGAGAGAGGAGAGAGGGGAGGGAGGAGGGGAGGAGAGGGGGGAGGGGAGGAGAGGAGAGAGAGGGGAGGGAGGAGGAGGAGGAGAGAGGGAGGAGAGGAAGAGAGGAGAGAGGGAGAGAGGGAGGAGGAGAGGGAGAGAGGAGGAAGAGGGAGGGAGAGGGGAGGAGGAGGAGAAGGAGGAGAGGGAGGAGGAGAGAGGAGGGGCGAGGAGGGAAGAGAGGGGAGAGAGGGGAGGAGGAGAGGGGAGGGGGAGGGGAGAGGAGAGGAGAGGAGGAGGAAGAGGGGAGGGGAGAGAAGAGGGGAGAGAGGAAGGAGGAGGGAAGGAGGGAAGGAGAAGAGGAGGAGAAGAGAGAGGGAGGAGAGAGGAGAGAGGAGGAGAGAGGAGAGGGAGGGGGAGGGAGAGAGGGGGGAGGGAGAGGGAGGAGAGAGAGAGGAAGAGGAGAGGGGAGAGAGGGGGAGGGAGGAGAGGAGGAGAGAGGGGAAGAGAGGGAGGAGAGGGGAGAGAGAGAGGGAGGGAGGGGGGGAGGGGGAGGGGGAGGGAGGAGAGGGGGGGAGGGGGGAGGGAGGAGAGGCAGGAGAGGGGGAGGGGGGGGGAGGAAGGAGAGAGGGAGGAGAGAGGGAGAGGAAAGAGAGGAGAGGAGAGAGGGGTGGGAGAGGGAGGGAGGAGACGAGAGGGAAGAGGGAGGAGAGGGGGGGAGGGGGGGAGGGGTGTGAGGGGTGACGGAGACGAGAGTCGGGGGGGAGGGGGAGAGGAGGGGATGAGGGAGGGGGGAGGGAGGAGAGGGGAGAGGGGAGGGGGAGGAGAGTTTATTAATAATTGATCTCTGTTCCAAAAAGGTCTTGTTTAGTCCAGACAAACATTTGACCAACATTAGAAAACATTAGACAAACATTAGACAAACACAACAACAGGAGGTTTTATAATCGACTCGTCAGAATTTGCCTCTTTCAAATTTTCCCAAAGTTTTAAAATTCTACAACTCATTCTTTCACATTTTGTTACAATTTTCACCCTTTAAAATAATGAAATCTTGAAAACTGTTTCACCTTTTCCACATTACACTCAACAAATGTTCTCGTGGAACGTGGAACGGATCCTTTTTGAAGACGTCCTCGGGTTCTTCTGTCCATGTTGTCTCTGGGTTTCTCCACTTCAAACAGAAACACTTTCACTTTTAAAAACACTGCCTCAGATTCAGGATTTCCTCTGAGTAAATAAATGTGAGTAAATGTGACTTGAGGGAATGTGACTGATGTGATGTGAGTAAAATGTGACTGAGTGAATGTGATAAATGTGACTGAGATGAATGTGAGTAATGACTGGTGAATGTGAGTAAATGTGACGAGTGAGTGAGTAAATGTTGACTCGAGTGAATTATTCAGTTTTGCTGCAGAAGTCCCCAGAGCCAGACTCAAAACACTGAAGGCAATCAACCCTTCTCTGTCCCTGGTCCTCAGACTCTTAGAACAACTGACCCCGGACAAGCCCCCTGCATGAGCCTGCCGACATGAGCCCCCCGACATGAGCTCCCCTGAAAGAGCCCCCGACATGAGCCCCCCGACATGAGCCCCCTGCTGAGCCCTGCCGACATGAAGCCGCCCGCATGACGCCCCCCCTGCATGAGCCCGCGACATGAGCCTCCCCGACATGAGCCCCTGCCATGAGCCCCCGGCAGGAGCCCCCCTGATGAGCCCCGACATGAGCCTCCCCCGACTGAGCCCCCCTGCATGAGCCCTCCGACATGAGGCCGCCCCTCATGAGCCCTCCGACATGAGCCCCCCGACATGAGCCCCGCCTGCAATGAGCCCTCCGACATGAGCCCCCCGACATGAGCCACCCTGCATGAGCCCTCCGACCATGAGCCCCCGCATGAGCCTCCGACATGATCCCCCTCGCATAGCCTCCGACATAGAGCCCCCTGCATGAGCCCCCCGACATAGAGACCCCACATGAGCCCCCCGACATGAGCCCCCTGCATAGCCCTCACATGAGCCCCCGAATTGAGCCCTCCAATGAGCCCCCTGCATGAGCCCGCCGGACATGAGCCCCTGCCATGAGCCCCTCCGACTGAGACCCCCGACATTGAGCACCCCCGACATGAGACCCCCGACATGAGCCCCCGACATGAGCCCCCCTGCGATGAGCCCATCAACATGAGCCACCGACATGAGCCCTCCGACATGAGCCCCCCTGCATGAGCCCTCCGGACATGAGCCCCCCTGCATGAGCCCTCGAACATGAGACCCACACATGAGCCCCCCGACATGAGCCCCCTGCATGAGCCCACAATGAGCCCCACCGACATGAGCCCTCCGACATGAGCCCCCCTGCATGACCTCCGACATGAGCCCCCCTGCATGAGCCTCCGACATAGAGCCCCCCTGCCATGAAGCCCCCCGTACATTGAGCCCCCGACATGAGCCCACGCTGCATGAGCCCTCCGACATGAGCCCCCCGACACATGAGCCCCCCGACATGAGCCCCCCTGCTGAGCCATTACCCCCCGAGACCCCCCGACATTTATTACAGCTTTAGCTTTTTAAATCCAGGTTTAAAACTTGTTTATTCACAGAGAAACATAGAATCCTTCCTTAAATGGCAACAGAGGCTTAAGATTCAACCTTCCCGTTGT
This sequence comes from Chaenogobius annularis, assembly GCA_015082035.1. Classification (NCBI taxonomy): domain Eukaryota; kingdom Metazoa; phylum Chordata; class Actinopteri; order Gobiiformes; family Gobiidae; genus Chaenogobius; species Chaenogobius annularis. The sequence goes on from BJKM01001175.1 coordinate 8,269, forward strand.
TTCTAATGGTCTGCTGAAACCATGGCGACGCCCTGGGCATTCGGATGCTAATCATGTACTCAAGGAGAGGGGGACAGAAGTCAGGGAACAATAGGATGTAGATGGCCCATCCCAGTTAAGTTTCAATGGGCCATCAGCAGGAGGTCCCGCCCTGTGGGCGGGGCTTTCACAGAGTAGGACGTAAACAGCAGTTCTCAGACGTGTTTCTCAGATTGAGAATGACTCTTGGTGAGAGTCCAAACGTATCGTTTTTCCAGATGAAACGACTGAATCTTTTTCTACAATTGTTTATTCAAACTTTCAACATTCAGTCGTGACACTTTATTTTGTACGGTTTGTTTTTATTTGTGTTGTTATGTTTTTTATGGCCTTACATTTTATTTGCGAAGCCCTTTGGTCACTTTGAGTGTTGTAAAGGGCTCTGTAAATAAAGGTTGATTGAATGATTGTTTAAATGGCCGAGTAAATGTGATTAAATGAATGTGATTAATTGTTTTAATTAAATGCAACTGAGTTCTGCCACCTCTAAATGTGAATGTCTTAAAAAACACAAATACAAAGTTATTTATTTTTTTTATTTTTATTTTCAATTAAAAACTTCTAAGAGTGTGTGACATTACTCCTGTTGAAACACACCCTCCAGTCCCCCTTCTTGGACAGAGGGACCACCAGAGGTTCTGTCCAGAGGTTCTGTCCCCGATCCCCGGTCAGGACAGTCCTACAGCATCCAGAGACTGAAGGTACCAGGGCGGAGCTCATCCACCCCCTGAGCCCTGCCACAGAACATTTAAACTTTAAATCCTCTGCCGGCGCCTGGGCCGGATCTGTCTGAGGTCTGGGTCTGGAGTGGGTCTGTGTTTGGACCGGGCTCTGGGTCTGATGGGGTCCATTTGTGGTCTGGATTCTGGGAACTGGACCTGGAAAATTTCTGAGGTTTAGTTTTTCCATTTGTTCCAAAAACCGAGAGAAAAATGTGAAGCAGCTGTAAAGTATTAGACCCAGTCCAGACCAGGTCCAGAACCAGGACTAGACCACTACTATCTTCACTTCACAAAAGTATAATTAGTGTTAAAGTGATATTTCTGTAGATAAAAGTACAAAAACATACAGCGCCCCCTGGAGGACGCCCGCATGTGTCTGAGCACAGCGCCCCCTGGAGGACGCCCGCATGTGTCTGAGCACACAGCGCCCCCTGGAGGACGCCCGCATGTGTCTGAGCACAGCGCCCCCTGGAGGACGCTCACGCTCTGAGACTTTTGACCTTTAATAATCGGACAAATGCGCAGACGGATGAGGTTTGAGTTGTATAAAAATCTTTATTAATAACTTCATTCTCTTTCAACATAAAGTGCTTTGACTGGAGACTTCAGGCTTTTGTTTTGAAAGGGCGAGTCCTGGATCTGGAGACCGGCTCTTATTCTGAAAGGTTTGTTCTGCGTTTGGTGGACTTCCTGTTGCTCCTTCACCTCTGAAACAAAGAAAAGAAAAGATACAAGAAAAAGAGGAAAGAAAAGTGACAGATATCTGTGTCATCAGAGTTAGAACGTTAAAAACTTTTAATCCTAAAAATGTGTGTGTGCGTGTGTGTGCGCGTGTGTGTGCGCGTGTGTGTGTGTGCGTGTGTGTGCCGTCAACTGTGGTGCACGATGTGTGCGGTGTTGCGCCGTGTGTGTGCGCGTGGTGCATGTGCGTGTGTCTGTGCGCGTGTATGTGTCGGCGTGTGTGCGCGGGTGTGTGCTGGTAATGTGTGCGTGCTGTGTGCGTGCATGCGTGTCCCGTTGCGCGTGATGTGTGCTCGTTGCGTGTTGTTGTGCTGCGTAGTGTCGTCATGCCGTGTTTGTGCGAGCCGGTGTGGCGTGGTGTGTGTGTGTGCGCTTGTGTGGTCGCTGGGGCGACGGTGTGTGTGTGTGTGTGTGCGTGCTGCGCGTGTGTGTGTGCGATGGCTGTGCTGCGTGCTTGTGTGTTGCGCGTGTGTGGCGGTGCGCGTTTGTGTGTGCGTGTGCGCGCGTGGTTTGTGGGTTGTTTTGTTGTGTGTCTCGTGTGTGCGTGTGTCGTGTGTGCGTGTGTGTGTGCGTCGTGAATGCGTTGGGCGCGTGTGTGTGTGTGCGTGTGTGTGTGCGCGCATGTGTGTGTGTGTGTGTGTGTGTGCGCGCGTTCATCTGTGTGTGTGTGTGTGCGTGCGTGTGTGTGCGTGTGTGTTGCGCGGTGTGTTGTCCGCGTGTGTGGTGTGTTGCGTGTGTGTGTTGTGCGTGTGTGTGCGTGTGTGTGTGTGCGCGTGTGTGCATGTGTGCGCGTGTGTGTGGCGTGTGTGTGTCGTGCGTGTTGTGTGTGTGTGCGCGTGTGTGTGGTACTGTGGGTGTGTGTGCGGTGTTGCGTGTGTGTGTGTGTGTGTGCGCGTGTGTGTGTGTGTGTGGTGTGGTGTGCTGTGTGTGTGCTGCAGTATGCGTGTGTGTGTAACTATCAACAATTTCAGAGAAACTACACTCTTTTCTCCACTCTAAAGAAAGATCTTGAAAACTGGACTCTGATCCAGACTTAAGTCTTAAGTCAAAGGACTGAAACTATAAACATGAATGTCTCGCCCAGATTCCTCTCTCTGTTTCCAGACTCTGTTTGAGTGTAATAAAACTCTAGATTTGTGTGACGAGGAAAGAAACCCTCGAATCTGATTTAAAAACTCTACAATTCTCAAAAGAGAAAGAGAAAGGGCGGGGCTTGCCTTATTTCAGCTCCAATCAGAGCGTTGCTGGTGTGACCCAGAATATGAAAGCTCAATGGAAACATACTGAGAGTAATGTTGTGCCCGGGTTCCTGTGCAGGCCTCTACTGGCACATGACAAGACGCTTGGGTCATGAGGAGGAAGTGAAGAATCCCTGGGTCAAACCTGTGCTTACGACATGAAGGAGCTGATCACAACATACAACTCAACAAAGAGGTTCAGGTCTTAAACTGGTCGGCTTCAGACCAAGGTTTTGGACCAAATAGAAACTGACCTGAGACTCAAGTCTGGACTACACAAAAGGTCTAAAAGGTTTGAAATGTTGAAAAAGAACCCTTTGACTTGGGAAAGAGAGAAACAGGACTTTTATAAGTTTTTACAAATAAGGACTTATTATAACCAAGACATGAAACAAATGCCTGACCATTGAAACCGCTCTGAGATGTTTATCAAGGGATATAAAATACATAGTTTTATTTTATTTTTCCAGTTTTATAAACAAATAGGTCATGCCAAAACACAAAATGACCAGAGATAATAAATAAAAAAAGAAAAACACAAGTAGTTTTCCAATCAAGTTTTAGACCTCATCACAGCACTGACTGCTGTTGTCACCGGTTGACAAATGACATCCCCCTGAACACTGACGCGGGCCAAGCCTCCAGTCTTAATTCTGTTAGATTCTGAGTGCTGCTTTTGACACTGTCGATCATGGGAATCTGGACCAGTGGATTCACTCTGTCACTGCCATCCACAGATCAGATGTGGATGAAAACAACTTTCTCCAGCTTGAACTCAGACAAGACTGAAATCCTGGTCTTTGCCACAGAAAACAAAGAGAAAGAGAACGTGTCTTCTGCTGGTGCCAGAGTCAGACTAAACCAGGGGAATCTGTTGTGTCAGTTTTATGCAGTTAAAATCTGGAAAAAGAATATGTGAGACATGTTCTACTCTGACAACGTAATGTGCTTTGTGGGATAAAATCAGACAAATCTGGCCTAAAAGCGATGCTGAAGAACATCTCCCTGCGTTGTAACATTCTCGATTAGACTCCTGTAACTCCTCTGCAGCGTGTCCTGAAAGCTCCATGAAAAGCTTTAATTGTTCAAAATGCCAGCAGCAAGATTTAATAACAGGAACTAAAAGAAGAGAGCACATTACGCCGGTGCTGAGTCTCTTCACTGGCTCCTGTCGAGTTTAGAATCACATTTAAACTCCTCCCCCTGACTTCCAAAGCCAAAATGACCACGCCCCATCCGACCTCTAAGAGGCTAATAGGACCTTATCATCCAATCAGAGCACTTCGCTCTCAAAAAGCTGGACTTCTGGTGGTTCCCAAGGTCTCTAAAAGCACAGTAGGAGGTTAGAGCGTTTAGCTCCCAAGCTCCTGTGTTGTGGAATCAGCTCCTGTCCATGTTAAAGAGGCCGACACAGACACAGTCTCCGACACAGTCTCCGACACAGTCTCCGACACAGTCTCTTCATTTAAGACCAGGCTTCAAACGTTCCTCTGTGAAATGGCTTATGGTCAGGCCAGTTAGGACCAGGAACAAAGACCTACAGTTTCAGCTCCGCTGCCCTAGGACCACCTCTGGGGGCAGTATGGAGCTGGAGCTCTTCCTCTGATGAAGACTACTTTTACTGTCATTACATTTCAGATTTAGGAGAGCAGCACATCGAGGACCTGTGGATCCAGATGCTCCTCAGCTGCCGGAGAAACGGTCTCTACTCAAGAAAAATGGTTCTTCCTGATGGTTCTGTCCGTCTGAGGGAGTGGGATCTCTCCTTCACTGTGGAACTTCTCCAGATTTCTACTTTTTCCCAAAGAGGTTTGGTCGTTTCTCCTGCAGAAGGAGGGTCTCAGGACAGGGGGGCTTGGGACATCTGTCTGACACGGGATGTGGGACATGACCAAGTCCTATGAACACTGTTTATTCTGTTTCCGCTGTCGCCGAGGAAACCGCTGTTGTGATTCTGGGCGTGGCAAAAATAAATTTGACTTGAAAATTGACTGTTCAAATCTGGACTAAAACACTTTGTTTCCCTTTGACTGAAGGATTTTATCCTGTTTTCTGTCTCTGAAACACACAAATACACTTGCCTTGCCTACCTGTCGTAGGGTGTTGGTGGTGGGCGGAGTCATGGCTGAATGGGCGTGTCAGTGGGCAGTCCGTCTCCGCCTCCCGAAGGCCTTGGCTCCCACATTGGTCGGGACGAAGTGGGCGTTTCCCATTCCACCAGAACGGCTCAGAAAATCAGCGAGACGATGAGTGACACATGTCGCCGTGTTACAGGAGCGCTTCTGCAAAGTACTGTGAGAAATACTGACATAAGTACTCCTGCAAATACTACTACTGCTGCACTAAACCTCATTTTGGGTTCTACCAAGATCAATCGTCATGAAGCTGAAGCCGACGGTTTAGAATCCAGAGAAATGGATGTTTTGTGTCAGATTTTGTTCATTTTCACTGATATTAATTTGACTTTCCACGAACTCGTCCACAGCCGTTTGTGGAGCCCAAACGTCACCGAATCAAACAAGCTCAAGGTTTTCTACATCAAGATGTTTGGACTTCCATCTGAGAGCAGCGTTGTACTGAGCGCTGATTGGTCCTGCCCAAAGGGGAGGGGCTTTTGTACTGAGCGCTGATTGGTCCTGCCCAAAGGGGAGGGGCTTTTGTACTGAGCGCTGATTGGTCCTGCCCAAAGGGAGGGCGTTTACTGAGCGCTATTTGTCCTGCCCAAAGGGGAGGCTTTTCTTACTCGAGCGCTGAGTCATGTACTCGCTGCCAAAGGGAGGAGCATTGTACTGAGCCGATTGTCCTGCCACACTCCTTCAGCTGGCCTCATGAGGTCTGTTCTTCTCTCTCTTTCAAGCTGTTCCTCATAGTCTGTTCTTCTCTCTCTTTCAGCTTCCTCATGAGGTCTTCTCTCTCTCTTCAGCGTCCCCATGAGGTCTGTTCTTCTCCTCTTCACTGCCCTCATAGGCTGTTCTTCTCTCTCTTTCTAGTGCGTATCCATCTCATAGGTCCTCTCTCTCTTCTCTGTCTTCTCTCCTTTCAGTCTATCCCTCATGAGGTCTTTTCTCTCTCTTTCAGAGCTGAATCTATGATCTCTTCCTCTTCAGAGCGTCCTCATGAATCTTCTTCTCTATCTTAGAGCTGTCCCTCATGAGGTCTTCTTCCTCTTTCAGACTGCCCCATGAGTTGTTCTTCTCTATCTTAGAGCTGTCCTCAGAGTCGTTCTCTCTCTTTCAGAGCCGTTCCTCATGAGTCTTGTTCTTCCTCTCTTTCACATGAGGTCTGTTCTTCTCTCTCTTTCAGAGCTGTCCGCCTCATCAGGTCTGTTCTTCTCTATCTTAGAGCTGCCCCCTCATGAGGGTCTCGTTCTTCTCTTCTTTCAGAGCTGTCCCTCATGAGGTCTGTTGCTCCTCTCTCTTCAGACTCTTCACAGAGGTCTGTTTCTCTCTCTCTTTCAAGCTGTCCCATGAGTCTGTTCTTCTCTCCCTTTCAGAGCTGCCACCTCTGAGGTCTGTTCTTCTCTATCTAGGCTTTGTCCCTCAGAGTCTGTCTTCTTCTCCTTTCAGACTGTCCCTCATTGAGTGTCGTTCTTCTTCTCTCTCAGAGCTTCCCTCATGAGGCTGTTCTTCTCTACCTCTCAGAAGCTGTCCCTCCATGAGTCTGGTCTTCTCTATCTTAGACTGTCTCTCTATGAGGTCTGTGTTCTTGCTCTCTCTTTCAGAGCCTTCCCTCATGAGGTCCTGGTTCTCGTCTCTCATTTCAGTGCTGTTCCCTATGAGGTCGTTCTTGCTCTATCTAGAGCTGTCCCCTCATGAGGTCTGTTCTTCTCTCTCTTTCAGAGCTCTTTCTCATGAGGTCTGTTCTTCTCTCTCTTTCAGAGCTGTCCCTCATGAGGTCTGTTCTTCTCTCTTTCAGAGCTGTCCCTCATGAGGTCTGTTCTTCTCTCTCTTTCAGAGCTGTCCCTCATGAGGTCTGTTCTTCTCTCTCTTTCAGAGCTCTTCCTCATGAGGTCTGTTCTTCTCTCTCTTTCAGAGCTCTTCCACATGAGGTCTGTTCTTCTCTATCTTAGAGCTGTCCCTCATGAGGTCTGTTCTTCTCTCTCTTTCAGAGCTCTTCCACATGAGGTCTGTTCTTCTCTCTCTTTCAGAGATGTCCCTCATGAGGTCTGTTCTTCTCTCTCTGTCAGAGCTCTTCCACATGAGGTCTGTTCTTCTCTCTCTTTCAGAGCTCTTCCACATGAGGTCTGTTCTTCTCTCTCTGTCAGAGCTCTTTCTCATGAGGTCTGTTCTCCTCTCTTTTTGAGGCTGTTGTGACTGAGGTTTATCTCTTTCTGTTTCACTGTCTCTCAGATGAAGATGAACAGCCGACTGTGAACCAGAGCTCGAGTGTTAGACTTTGGGATGAACCAGATTGAAAATGACTTTCAGAAGAAGTTCAAACTGAAACCTTTCTAACATGGACCTCTACTGGACAAAAGAGGTATTACATCGGCTCAACCTGTACAAACTGAACAAAGTGAAACGCACACAAACAAACACACACGAACACACAAACACATAAACACAAACAAACACACACTAACACAAACACACACATACACTCACTAACACAAACACATTAACACACACAAACACATAGACACAAACAAACACACACAAACACACAAACACTCACTAACACACAAACAAACACACACTAACACAAACACACACAAACAAACACATAGACACAAACAAACACACACAAACAAACACACAAACACTCACTAACACAAACAAACACACACAAACACACACTAACACACTAATACACACTAACACTAACACTCACTAACACAAACACACACTCACACATAAACACACACTAACACACACTAACACACACAAACACACATCTGACCTCGGTGACCCTTACCTCAGACTTCAGCAGATCCTCAGATTCACTTTGACACTTTTTACACTTTGACCCTGTGACCCTTTGACCCTGTGATCCTTTGACCCTGTGACCTGTGACCCTGACCCTGTGACCCTGTGACCATGTGATCCTTTGACCCTGTGACCCTTTGGCCCTGTGATCCTTTGGCCCTGTGATCCTTTCCTTTGACCCTGTTTAGACCCTTTGCCCGTGATCCTTTGCCTGTGACCTGTGACCCTGACCTTTGCCTGTGATCCTTTGACCCTATGGACCCTTGGCCCTGTGATCCTTTTGACCCTTTGATCCTTTTTGTACCCTGTGATCCTTTGACCCCTGGTGACCCTGCTGACCCTTTGGCTCCTGTGATCCTTGACCCTGTGACCCTGTGATTCCTGACCCTGGGACCCTTGACCCTGTGACCCTGTGACCTGTTACCCTTTGACCCTGTGACCCTTTGACCCTGTATCCTGACCTGTGTCCTTTGACCCTGACCTTTGTGACCCTTGACCCTTGTGATCCTTTGACCCTGACCCTTTGACCCTTGACCTGTGACCCGTGACCCTGGACCCTGTGACCGACCTGTATCCTTGACCCTGTTGACCCTGTGACCCTGTGACCTGTAGATCTTTGACCCTGACCCTACCCTTTGACCTGTATCTTTGACCCTTGACCCTTTGACCTGTGAACCTGTGACCCTGGACCCTTGACCCTGACCTGTGAAACTTTGACCCTATTGACCCTGTTGACCCTGTGACCCTTGAACCTGACCTTTTGACCCTGTTTGACCTGTTGACCCCTGTGACCTGACCTGTACTTCCGTTGACCCTGTGACCCGTACCCTTTCCCTTTACTGACCCTTTACCCTGTACCGTGACCCTGTGATCCCTGAGCCTGTGAATTCCTTTGACCCTGACCCGTTTACCTCTTGACCTGGACCCGGGGACCCTGTTGACCCTGACACTGGTAAAACTTTGACCCGTGACCCTTTGACCCTGTGACCCTGGCCTCTCTTGTCCACACCCTGATCTGGCGCTTCCTTCAGGAGCGGCGCTCGTCGGCTCCAGAACGTCTCACTTCTATCCTGAAGACGTTTGAAATCATATTGTCTGAATGTCTTCGCGATTGGAAGCTGTTTTCGTCTGAACAACTCAGGTTTCTAAAGTTCTCAAACTCAAAACCTTTGAAACGTTGAAATAGCGGCTTCATCCCGTTCTCATTTTCCTGTCTCATTGTGCCGTTTCTAACTCAACACGGCGTTTTTTTGATTTTGTTAGAAAAATACGATTTATTAAAATGAACGCTCCGCGCTGTTCACGGATCATGTGATTTATTGACTTCTGAGACGAGAAAGAAACAAGAACAACTCAAGACAAGAACACGGGAAACGTTGGTAAAGAAGAATCAGACCTCAGAGAGGCAGAGTCATGCATTCCGACAATGCGGGAGGAACAGACTAAGACCAGAGAGAGAGGAGCTAGGACAAGAGAGAGGAGGAGCTAGGACAGAGAGGAGGAGCAGCTAGGACAGAGAGGAGGAGAGCTAGGACAGAGGGCGGAGGACTAGGACAAGAGAGGAGGAGGATGCTAGGACAGAGAGGAGGAAGCTAGGACGAGAGGAGGAAAGCTAGGACAGAGAGAGGAGGAGCTTAGGACAAATGCTGATCAGAAACAAGGACTCTTCGGTCGGAGAAGGATGAAGGACGGAGAATTATAATATTTGGATTGTTTTTGGAGTGCAAAGTTTTTTTCCTTCCTTCCTTCCATCCTTCCTCGCCTTCCTTCCTTCCTTCCTTTTTTTCCATCCTCCTTCCTATCCTCCATCCATCCTCCTTCCTTCCTTCCTTCCATCCTTCCTTCCGCTTCCTTGCCTCCATCCTTCCTCCTCCTTCCTTCCTTTCCTCTTCCTTCCATCCTTCCACCTCCTTCCATCCTTCCTTCCATCCCTTCCAATCCTCCTTCCATCTCCTTCCTCCTTCCATCCCTCGTCTTCCTTCCCTTCCTTCCTTCCTCCTTCTCTTCCTTCCTTCCTCCTTCCTTCGCTTCCTTCCTTCCTTCCTTCCTTCCATCCTTTCCTTCCATCCTTCCTTCTTTTCCTTCCATCCTTCCATCCTTCCATCCTTCCTTCATCCTTCCTTCCTTCCTTCCTTCCTTCCATCCTTCCTTCCTCTTCCATCCTTCTCCTTCCTCCTTTCCTTCCCTTCCTTCCTTCCACTTCTTCCATTCCTCTCCTTCTCATCTTCCTTCCTTCCTTTCCTCCTTTCCTTCCCCTTCCTTCTTCCTCCCTTCCATCTCTCCTCCTTCCGATCTTCCTTCCTTCCAATCTCCTCTCCATCCTTTCCTTCCTCCTCCATCCTTCTTCCTTCCATTCCTTCCTTCCATCCTTCCCTTCCATCCCTTCCTCCTCCTTCCGTTCTTCCCATCCTTCCTTCCTTCATCCTTCCTTCCTTCCATCCTTCCTTCCTTCCATCCTTCCTTCCATTCCTTCCTTCCATGCCTTCCTTCCTCCATCCTTCCTTCCTTCCATCCTTCCGTCCATCTCCTTCCTTTCCTTCCTTCCTTCACTTCCTTCCACCTTCCTTCCATCCTTCCTTCCTTCCTTTCCTTCACATTCCTTCCTTCCATCCTTCCTTCCTTCCATTCATGATTTTCCTTCCTTCACCTTCTCCTTCCTTCCTTCCATCCTGCTTCTCCTTCTTCCATCTTCCTTCCTTCCATCCTGCTTCTCTCCTTCTTCCATCCTTCCTTCCATCCTTCCTTCCATTCTTCCTCCTCCTTCGCTTCCATTCCTCTCTTCTCTCCTTCCTTCCATCCTTCCTCCTCCATCCTTCTCTTCTTCCTCATCTCCTTCCATCCTTCTCTCCTTCCTTCCATCCTTCTCTCCTTCCTTTCTCCTTCCCTTCCATCCAATCCTTCCATCCTTCCTTCCTTCCATCCTTTCTTCGCTCTTTTTTCCTTCCTTACTTCTCTCCTTCCTTCCATCCTTCTCTCCTGTCCTTCCATCCTTCTCTCCTTCCTCTCACCTTCCTTCCATTCTCCTCTCTCCATCTTCTCTCTTCCTTCCATCTCTCCTCTCCTTGCCTCTTCCTTTCCATCCTCTCCATCCTTCATCCTTCTCCTTCATCTTCTTCTTCCTCATCTCTTCATCCTTCTCTCCTTGCATCTCATCTCATTATCCACCTTCATTCCATCCTCTCCTTCCTCCATTCCTTCTTCCACTCCATCCTTCTCATCTCTTCCTTTGTTCCCCTTCCTTCCATCCTTCTCCTTCTCTCCTCCTTCCATCCTTCCTCCTTCATCTTCATCCTTCCTCCATCCCTTCCTTTCCACTTCTTCCTCTCCTTCCTTCCCCCCTTCCATCCTTCCATCCTTCCATCCTTCTTTCCATCCTTCCTTCCATCCATCCTTCCTTCCTTCCATCCTCCCTTCCTTCCATCCTCCCATCCTTCTTCCCATTCTTCCTTCCTTCCTTCCATCCTTCCATCCTTCCTTCCTTCTCTCCTTCCTTCCATCCTTCTTTCCTTCCTTCCATCCTTCCATCCTTCCTTCCTTCTCTCCTTCCTTCCATCCTTCTTTCCATTCTTCCTTCCTTCCTTCCATCCTTCCATCCTTCTCTCCTTCATGACTCAGGTTTGTGTTTCTCCATCTGCAGTTTGTGGTCAGTGATTGAAGTGGAGCCGTTTTTTTATTGTTTGAAAGTTGTTAGTTTTCAGTCCTGGTCCAGACTGAACCTCTGCCCCAGCGTTCCCAGCGTTCTGCCTCGTTCCGTCTCCCGCTCCAGATTCTGCTGATACGGAACCAGAACGTTCCTCTTGCGCCCCGGCGTTCCCGATCCCACGTTGGTGCGAGGAAAAGTCTGAAGTTTGTGCAGATCCTGAGAGAGTTTCCCCAGAACGCACGTGCTGAGGCCGGAGCAGCGCTTAGACAGCAGGGGGCGCTCCGGACTTCATGCACAAACACAGAGAAAGGGAGGAGGCAGGCCAAAGGACAAGGAGGTAGAAGGTAGGACACAGGACACAGGAGACAGGAGACATGCAGAAGTTGGTTCAGAGGCGTTTCATGCAGCTCAGCACTCACAGGCTCAGAACTGAACCAGGTCCAGTCCGAGTCCAGGTCCAGTCTGAGTCCAGGTCTAGTCTGAGTCCAGGTCCAGTCTGAGTCCAGGTCCAGTCCGAGTCCAGGTCCAGTCTGAATCCAAGTCCAGTCTAAGTCCAGGTCCAGTCCGAGTCCAGTTGCAGTCTGAGTCCAGGTCCAGCCTGAGTCCAGGTCCACTCCGAGTCCAGGTCAAGTCTGAGTCCAGTTCCAGTCCAAGTCCAGATCCAGTCTGAATCCAGGTCCAATCTGAGTCCAGGTCCATGTCATGTCTAAAGATCTGAGGTCAGTTGATGTGGACCAGTCTTTGGGTTTAGAACATAGATGAGTCTGTGAGAGCTGAGTCAGAGAACATCAGAGAACATCAGAGAACATCAGAGAACATCAGAGAACATCAGAGAACATCAGAGAACATGCGGGAACATCAGCCACATTCTTCATGCCACGTTCTTCACATTCTCTCGTCGTTCACTCGTTCATGCTCTGACTCTCTCAGATCTCATGCAGATGCACAAACTCATGCAGGAGGTTTGAGAAATACATTCATTATTCTATATTTATTATGAATATCCATTGTCAGATTTATTCTTGATTAGTTTAGCCTGGTTTAGTTTAGTTTAGTCTAGTCTAGTCTAGTCTAGTTTAGTTTAGTTTAGTCTAGTTTAGCTTTAGGTTTTCAGATGTGACGGCTCAGACCTGAAGCTCAGTTTGCAACGATTAAATACAATTTAAAGTACTTTTATATTTGAACAAACTCTGTAAAAGCTCTGAGCAGAAACGCTCCACTCGTTCATTCAGTCACAAGTTCATTCAGTCACTCGTTCATTCAGTCACATTCATTCGGTCACTCGTTAATTCGGTCTCTCGTTCATTCGGTCACTCGTCCATTCAGTCACAAGTCCATTCAGTCGCTCGTTCATTCAGTCACAAGTCCATTCAGTCACTCATTCATTCAGTCACATTCATTCAGTCACTCGTACATTCAGTCGATCGTTCATTCAGTCACTCATTCTTTCAGTCACAAGTCCATTCAGTCACTCGTTCATTCAGTCACATTCATTCAGTCACTCGTTCATTCGGGCACTCGTTCATTCGGTCACTCGTTCATTCAGTCACAAGTCCATTCAGTCACAAGTCCATTCAGTCGCTCGTTCATTCAGTCACTCGTTCATTCAGTCACAAGTTCATTCAGTCGCTCGTTCATTCAGTCGCGCGTTCATTCAGTCACAAGTTAATTCAGTCATAAGTTCATTCGGTCACTCGTTCATTCAGTCACAAGTTCATTCAGTCACTCGTTCATTCAGTCACTTGTTCATTCATAAAATTCACAAAATTCCAAGCTGTTCATGACATCATCAGAGCAGTGGTTCTCAAACTTTTCATAGACCTCGAAAATTAAACCAGTTCCAAACCAGGACTAAACCAGGACTAAACCAGGACTAACCTAGGTCTAAACCAGGTCTAACCCAGGACCAGAGTTTGAAGCTGGACTAACCCTGTTGTTCAGAAGTTCAGTCACATTCATGTGTAATGTGACGTAAATATGTTGGTCACATTTGCCAATGAGTAAAAACAATGTGTATCTAACTTCAGGTTCATGTTTTTGGTGCATGATTCATGACGTCATGTTGTTAGCATGTATGCTAAAACTGAAAGGCCTTTAAGAATGTGCACTTGTTTCTCACAACCCGTTTTATGCTGCCTCTTGGCCAGAACTCCCTTGAAAAAGAAGTTTTCTTATCTCAATGGGACTCTTCTGGGAATAGAAATACATCAAGGCCAGTTACGTCGCCCGGACTGGCGTTACCGGGGCCCCACCCTGGAGCCAGGCCTGGGGTGGGTGCTCGACGGCGAGCGCCTGGTGGCCGGGCCCGGCCGGGTGCAGCCCGAACGAGTGACGTGGGGTCGTCCTCCCGTGGACCCACCACCTGCAGGAGGATCCGTAAGGGGCTGGTGCGGAGGGATCTGGGCGGCAGTCGACGGCGGGGGCCTCGACGACCGGATCCCCGGACACAGAGACTAACTCTGGGGACATGGAACGTCCCTTCGCTGGGGGGGAAAGAGCCTGAGCTTGTGCGGGAGGTTGAACGGTTCCGACTAGATATAGTCGGCCTCACCTCCACGCACAGTTTGGGCACTGGAACCCATCCTCTTGAGAGGGGCTGGACGCTCCACTTCTCTGGTGTGCCTGCGGGGGGAGCGCGGGTGGGTGGGCTGCTTATGCTCCCACAGCTCAGCGCCATGTGTTTGAGTTTACCCCAGGGAACGAGAGGGTCGCGTCCCTACGCCTTCGGGTTGGGGACAGGTCTCTCACTGTGGTGTCGGCCTACGGGCGAACAACGTGCTGAGTACCCGGCGCTTCTTGGAGTCCCTGGGAGGGTACTGTACGTGCACCGACGGGACTCCGTTGTTCTAACTGGGGACTTCAACGCCCACGTGGCAACGACAGTGACACCTGAAGAGGGGTATGGGGAAGAACGGCCCCCCCGATCTAAACCCGAGCGGTGTTCAGTTATTGGACTTCTGTGCTATCACGGACTGTCCATAAAAACACCATGTTCAAGCACAAGGGGTCCACCAGTGCACGTGGCACCAGGACACCCTAGGCCGGAGGTCAATGATCGACTTTGTTGTCGTGTCACTGACCTCCGGCCGCGTGTCTTGGACACTCGGGTAAAGAGAGGGGCGGAGCTGTCAACAGATCACCACCTGGTGGTGAGTTGGATCCGCTGGCGGCGAGGAAGCCGGACAGACCTGGCAGGCCCAAGCGTATAGTGAGGGTCTTGTTGGAACGTCTTGCGGAGCCGCCTGTCAGCAGGTCTTCAGATCACACCTCCGGGAGAGCTTCTCCCAAATCCCGGGGGAGGCGGACATTGGTCCGAGTGGACCATGTTCTCGACCTCATTGCAATGCGGCTGCTCGGAGCTGTGGTCGCAAGGTCTCAGGTGCCTGTCGCCCGCGGCAACCCCGAACCCGGTGGTGACACCGGAAGTAAGGGATGCCGTCAGGCGGATGAAGGAGGCCTATCAGGCCCTCTTTGGCGTTGTGGGACTCCTGAGGCCGTTGAACGGGTATCGGCGGGCCAGGCGTGCCGCAGCTCGTGCTGTCGCAGAGGCATAAACCCGGGTCTGGGAGGAGTTCGGGAGGCCCTGGAGGAGGACTATCGGTCGGCCCCAAAGAAACTTCTGGCAAACCGTCCGGCGGCCTCAGGAGGGGGAAGCAGTGTTCCACCAACACCGTTTTACGGTGCGGTGGGGAGACCTGCTGACCTCGACTGGGGATGTCGTCGGACGCGTGGAAGGAGTACTTTGAGGACCTCCTAAATCCCACTGTCACGTCTTCCGAAGAGGAATAGAGACTGAGACTCGGAGGCGACTCATCCATCACCCAAGCCGAAGTCACTGAGGTTGTTGCAAAACTCCTCGTGGCAGAGCTCCGGGGTGGATGAGATACGCCCTGAGTACCTAAAGTCTCTGGATTGCTGCAGGACTTTCTTTGGTTGACACTCCTCTGCAACATCGCGTGGCGGTCGGGGACGTGCCTCTGGACTGGCAGAGACCGGGATGGTGGTCCCTCTGTTCAAAAAAGGGGGACCGGAGGGTGTGTTCCAACGATAGAGGGATCACACTCCTCAGCCTCCCTGGTAAGGTCTATTCCAGGGGTACTGGAGAGGAGAATCCGACCGATAGTCGAACCTCGGATTCAAAAGGAGGAGCAGAGTGGTTCTTCGTCCTGGTCGTGGAACACTGGACCAGCTCTATAACTCTCCATCGGGTGCTCGAGGGTTCATGGGAGTTTGCCCCAACCAGTCACATGTGCTTTGTGGATCTGGAGAAGGCTTTCGACCGTTGTCCCACTGGGTGCCCTTGGGGGGTGCTGCGGGAGTATGGGGTCCGGGGCCCTTTGCTCAGGGCTGTCTGGTCCCTGTATGACCAGAGGGGGAGCTGTGTTTGCATTGCCGGCAGTAAGTCAGACCTGTTCCCAGTGTGTGTTGGGCTCCTCAGGGCGGCCCTTTGTCACCGGTTCTGTTCCATTGTTTTTATGGACAGAAATTTCTAGGCGCAGTCAGGGGTCGGAGGGGGTCCGGTTTGGGGAACACAGGATCTCATCTCTGCTGTTTGCAGATTGATGTTGTCCTGATGGCTCCATCAAACCGCGGACCTGCAACATGCACTGGGACGGTTTGCAAGCCAGGTGATTGAGTTGGGATTAGAATCACACCTCCAAATCTGAGGCCATGGTTCGTCAACTGGAAAAAGGTGGCTTGCCCTCTCCAGGTGGGTGGGGAGTCCTTGCCCCAAGTGGAGGGGTTCAAGTATCTTCGGGGTCTTGTTCACGAGTGAGGGAAGGATGGAAGCGTAAGATTGACAGTTGGATCGGTGCAGCGTTCAGCGGATGCAGCGATGCGGTCGCTGCATCGGGACTGTTGTGGTGAAGAAGGAGCTGAGTTCTAAAGACAAAGCTCTCGATTTACCGCTCAAGTCTACGTTCCTACCCTCACCTATTGGTCATGAGCTTTGGGTAGTGACCGAAAGGACAAGATCGCGGATACAAGCGGTCGAAATGAGTTTTCCTCCGCAGGGGGCTGGGCGCTCCCTCGTTAGCAGATACCCCCTGAGGAGCTCCAGTCACACGGGAGGAGCTCGGAGTAGAGCCGCTGCTCCTCCACGACGAGAGGAGCCAGCTGAGAGTGGCTCGGGCATCTCGTTCCGGATGCCTCCTGCGACGCCTCCCTAGGAGTAGGTGTTTCACTCGGGCCATGTCCCACCTAGGGAGTGTGCTGCAGCGAATGGCCCCGGACCGTGGACCGAAGGCTCACACGCAATAACAAAATGGAACACGCTGGAGGGACTATGGAATCTCTCGGCTGGCCTGGGAACGCCTCGGGATCCTCCCGGAAAATGACGTTAGGAGGAAGTGTCTGGGGATAAGGAAGTCTGGGAGTTGTATTTTCCCTGCTTATTTCTAGACCCTGCTGCCCCCGCGACCCGGCCCCGGAGCAAATACTGGAAGAGAAAAGCGTCAATGATTTGGTGGACTTGCGTACCGGAACACCTAACTGAACACATGTCTAAAAAATAGAAAAACATGGATGGACTCTTCTGGTCTAAATAAAGGGCTCACATTTATAAAAAAAAAAAAGTGCAAATGTATGACGCTAATCTCTGAGGCTAACTCTGAGGATATCTCTGATGGCTAAAACTCTGAGGCTATCTAGCGGCCTCTGAGGCTATCTACTGATTGCTAACTCTGAGGCTATCTCTGAGGCTATCTCTGATGCTAATACTCTGATAGCTAAACTCTGATGGCTAACTCTGATGCTAACTCTGATGCTAACTCTGAAGGCTATCTCTGAGTGCTATCTCTGAGGCTATCTCTGAGGCTAACTCTGAGGCTAACTCTGAGAGGCTAACTCTGAGGCTAACTCTGATGCTAACTCTGAGGAACTATCTCTGACAGGCTATCTCTGAGGCTATCTCTGAGGCTATCTCTGAGGCTATCTCTGATGCTAACTCTGATGCTAACTCTGATGGCTAACTCTGAGGCTATCTCTGAGGCTATCTCTACGAGGCTAACTCTGAGGCTAACTCTGAGGCTAACTCTGAGGCTAACTCTCATGAGGCTAACTCTGAGGCTATAACTCTGAGGCTATGACTCTGAGGCTATCTCTGAGGCTAAAGCTCTGAGGAGACTATAAGGCTATTCTCTGACTGCTGATGCTCCATGCTCTATCATCCAGCTCACACTAACCGAGCTCTATCTAAGTTGAGAGCTAATTCTGAGGTATCTGAGGCTAATGCTAATTCTCCCATTGATAATTAGTGCATGATATGACATGCGTAATAAAACTGGGCCAATCACAGCGCAGCACTGTGTCGTTTGGGTGGTCAGCCACAGATGAAGTGCTCAAAATGAACCAAAACCCACTTCCAACGGTGACCAATTTGGTGGCAGAAATAACAAGAAAAAAAGATAGTCTGAACAATTTTCTCTGACTGAAAATTTAGCTTCAGTTTTGATACTTTACGAGACCAATCAGCTTCAGAGGGTTGTCATGACGTTTGCACTTTTCCCAAACACTTTCAGCACGATCTTTTCCAGGTTTAGAAACAGTTCTATAAAACACGCTTCAGTGACAAAGAAAGGTTTATGCCACTTTAAGTAATAATGTGTTGAATTATAATCAGACCAAACTGAAAAGTCCCAGCCGAGGTCCGCACGCCTCAGTTTAAGAACCACTGCGTCAGATTACATTGCGTGTGTGTGTGTTACAGCGCCCCCACCTGGTGCCGTCCTGCTCCTCTTCTGCGCTCATCTGCACAAACTCTCTGAGGATCGCACTCAAGAGTCTACGGGCTTCAGAGTCCGAGAGAGAGATCGAGTCCAGACCGACCTGAGGCCAAGAGACCCAGTGAGGAGAGGTCACAAGAGACAAGAGACCGAGTCAGAGAGAGAGGAGTCCAGCCCCGACCTGAGGCACAAGAGACCCGAGTCAGAGAGAGAGAGTCAGCCCCGACCTGAGGCACAAGAGACCCGAGAGGCACAAGAGACCGAGTCAGAGAGAGAGACCGAGAGAGCACAAGAGACCCGAGTCAGAGAGAGATCGAGAGGTCGAGACCCGAGTCAGAGAGAGAGGTCCAGGGACCCGACCCTGAGGCACAAGAGACCCGAGTCAGAAGAGAGGTCGAGTCAAACCCGACCTGAGGCACAAGGGACCCGAGTCAGAGAGAGAGGTCGAGTCCAGACCGACCTGAGGACAAGGACCCGAGTCAGAGAGGAGAGGTCGAGTCCAGACCCGACCTGAGGCACAAGAGACCCGATCAGAGAGAGGTCGGGTCCAGACCCGACCTGAGGCACAAGGGACCCGAGTCAGAGAGAAGAGGTCGAGTCCAGACCCACCTGAGGCCAAGGACCCGATCAGAGAGGAAGAGGTCGGTCCAGACCCGACCTGAGGCCACAAGGGGACCCGGAGTCAGAGAGACGAGGTTCGAGTCCAGACCCGGACCTGAAGGCACCAGGACCCGAGAAGTCAGAGAGAGAGAGGTCGAGTCCAGGACCCGACCTGAGGCAACAAGGGGAACCCTAGTCAGAGAGAGAGGTCTAGTCCAGACCCGACCTTGAGCACAAGAGACCGAGTCAGGAGAGACGAGGCTGAGTCAGACCGACCGAGGCACAAGAGACCGAGTCAGAGAGAGAGGTCGAGTCCAGGACCCGACCTGAGGCACAAGAGACCCGAGTCAGGAGAGATGCCTCCACATAGGACCCCATCTCAGTCGGATGTGGGACTATCGTTTCTTACACCTCAATTTGTCCAAAAGAAGGACCAAATCTCCCAAATGTGATCCACAATGATCAGGACCGGATTAAAGACCAAACCGGACAAACCACATAGACAACATCAGACCATCTTTTACACACAATGATCCAAATGACACACACAACTAAAACAAAGTGATGATAAAGAAGTCCTGGAGAAGGTTCTTGGATTCTGTGAGCTGCGACTTATTTATTTAAAGTGATGGGCATATTAAAATAGATGATTTAATAATACAAAAAATTTGGGCTCTTTACGATGGTCCAACAGCAAGAATTAAACTCAATGGGTCACATGACAGACCCACTGACTCTGGAGTGAGGGTGACACAGGGCTGTGTTTGGTCCCCTCTGCTGTTTGCTTTGTTCTTGGAACCATTGGCCCAATTTATTGAGACAGTCAAGAACAATTCACGGTGTTACAATCGATGGGACGGAACATAAAATCGCCTGGCAGGATGAGTTCTATTGTTCTGAACCAAACCAGACCTGCCCAGACACCCAATGAGATGCCATTCCTTCAAGAGTTGGTCCAGTGTCTCGGGCATATAAATTAAATTTGTTACCCAAACCAAAACCTTTGGGAAAACATTCTCTCTCACTGGGCGCCCCCCTCTGACCTTTTTAGAAAGACTTAACATTAAAAAATGACAGACTCTCTTAAATGTGTAGGCGTGGCCCTCCTGAGAAACTACACTGCATCTTTTCTCCACTCTAAAGGAAAGATCTTGAAAACTGGACTCTGATCCAGACCTTAAGTCTATAGTCAAAGGACTGAACACTATAAAACATAATGTCTCGCCCAGATTCGTTCTTCTCTTTGTTCCTAGACTCTGTTTGAGTGGAAATAAAACTTAGATTCTGTGTGACGAGGAAAGAAACTCGAATCTGATTTAAAACTCTACAATTCTCAAAAGAGAAAGTGAGGCGGGGCTTGCCTTTAATCACATGAAAAAAGCATCTAAAATGTTGAAAGATCCTTGGACTTGGACAAACAGGAACTTTTAGAGGTTTTTTACAAAATAAGGACTTTATTATAACCAGACATGAAGCCCAAAGTCCTGACCATTGAAACCCTCTTGAGATGGTTACTCGAGGATTATGAAGCAGACTTTCAAGGGGAAATAAGACTAAATTTATATCAATTCTAATCTTGGACAAATACTAAATATATTAAACACAAATGTGAAGGGAGAAGGTCATGTTGTTTTGACAGATGAGAGTGGGAAAGTGTTTCATCCCAGTGGGAGGAGCTCAAATGTCACATGTTTGGAGAGACGTTTTCTTGTGCTCATTATTCACAGGGAAAATGCAACTGTAGTAAGAAAACAGCCCACCCAGGAGGCAAACCACTCTCACGTGTTCTGGGACTGTTCCTGTTCGCTCACAACATGTGACTGAAGTTCTCAGCGCTCTCAGACTGTTTTTGACATTTCCCTCTGAACTTTTAGAACTCTGTACTTGGGCCTCAGAACTCCTGCCATGGACACAAGACATGGATACTTTTGGAATTGTACTTTTGGTGACAGGAAAAACAGCCATCACAAAGAAATGGGACGACACAAACTATCACCAACGATCAAGGACTGGCCTGAAAACAGAAGTGGACATTGACTTAATTTGGTGTCAAGTTTGAACACACTTTGACAAGTGCGGACCAAAGTGTGTAGTGATTGTTTGCTGTGTATTTCCGTTGTTGCTTACTATTTTGTTGTGTAGTGCTCTGGTCGTGTTCTATGTTTGTATTCGCGTACTACAAAATAAAGAAAGTCCTCCTCCTGCATCATTACCTCGTGGCGCGGCGTGTAAGCGATGCGTGGCAGAGGAGCAGGCGTAGGCGACGAGGAGAGCAGAGATCTTCACTACGAACATCGGTCCTTTGGAGAAACACGACGAGAAAAAGAGTTTTAAACTGAGAATAAAAAAACAAGCTTTCAGCGGAAAGACCATCACAAACCATCACAAATCAGGTCCAAACCATCAACAACCTCAACAAACCATCACCAGAGTCCAAAACCATTCAAACCAGCGGTCCAAACCTCACCCAAACCAGGACCAAACCATCACCAAAACCAGGTCCAAACATCACCCAAAACAGGTCCAAACCATCAAACAAACCATCCACCAGGTCCAAAACATCAAACCAGGTCCAAACCACACCAAAACAGGTTCCAAAAACCATCAACAAACCATCACCAGCGTCCAAAACCATCAAACCAGGTTCCACCATCACCAAACCAGGGACCAAACCATCACCAAACCAGCGTCCAAACCATCCACCCAAAACAGGTCAAACATCAACAAACCATCACCAAACCATCACCAGCGTCCAAAAACCATTCACCAGGTCCAAACATCACCAAACCAGGACCAAACCATCACCAAAACAGGTCCAAACCATCACCAAAACAGGACAAAACCATCACGAAACATCACCAAAACCATTCACCAGGTCCAAACCATCTAACCAGCGTCCAAACCATCACCCAAACCAGGTCCAAACCATCACAAACCAGGACCAAACCATTCACCAAAACAGGTCCAAACCATCAACAAACATCACAAAACCATCACCAGGTCCAAAACATCAAACCAGGTCCAAAACCGATCACAAACCATCACAAACCAGGTCCAAACCATCACCAAACCATCACGTCCAAACCATTCAACCTCAGCAAACATTCTCAATACAATACCAGGCGTCCAAACCATCAAACCAGGTACCTAAACCATCACCAAACAACCATCCCAGAACCATACTAACCATCACCAAAACCATTCACCAAAACAGGTCACAAAACCATCAAAACCAGGTGAACCAACAACATCACTACAGGCCAAACCTTATCACAAACCATTCCAACCATGGTTACCTCGTATCAAAACCATCATAACAAAACCAGGTCCAAAACCATTCAAAACCATCTAAACCAGTCCCAAACCATTCACTCACAACCAGGTCAACCACACCCAAACCACCACCAAAAACAGGCCACAACATCATCAAAACTTCGACCACATAGCCAACCATTGAAACCACCTGGTCCTAAAACATCAAACCAGCGCTACATCCAAACCATCACCAAACCGTATCAACCACAACCAGCCAGCCACCATCAGTGCAAACCATCCAACCTTATACACCAGTCAACATTCCAAACCAGGTTCCAAACCATCAAACTAAACCATCCTAACCTCCAAACCATGCTCCCAACATCAACCAAAATCCAACCATCACAAAACCATCACCAAAACACAGGTCAACCCACTTCGGATCTAAACCATCACAAAAGGTTCCATCATCAACAGACCCCAGTCCAAACAATCAAACCAGGCTCCAATACTCATCACCAACACCAGATGACCCCAATTATCTTCTTGCTACTCATCTACATTTCTCTCTTCTTCTTCTCTCTCTCTCTTCTCCTTCTCTTCCTCTACTCCTCTCCTCCTTCTCTCCCCCCTCTTCCTCTCTTTTTTGTCAATTTTTCCTTTGCCCCCTCTTCTTCCCCCCCGTCCCTCCCCCCCTCACTTCCCTTCTCTCTCTCTTCTCTCTCTCCTCTCTCTCTCTCTCTCTCTCTCTCTCTCTCTCACTCTCTGTCTCTGTTTCTTTGCCTCCTTCTCTCTCTCTCTCTCTCTGCTCTTCTCCCCCCCTCTCTCATCTCACTCTCCTCTCTCTCTCATCCCCCTCTCTCTCTCTCTTCCCCCCCTCTCTCTCTCTCCTCTCTCTCTCTCTCTCTCTCTCTCTCTTCTCTCCTTCTCTCTTCCTCTTCTCCCCTCCCTCTTCTCTCTCTTCTCTTCTTCTTCTCTCTCCTCCCCCCTTATTACTCTCTCTCTCCTCTCTCTCTCTCTCTTCCCCTCCTCTCTCTTCTCTCTCCCCCCCCTCTTCTCTCTCTCTCTCTCTCTCTCTCTCTCTAAATGGAGGCTGTGCTCTTCAGTTCCATTGTTTTTGTCGCCAGAAATCAGCTCAGTGCATTAGTGTAGATTACACTTATACACACATTTACCACACACAACACTACAAACACCACTCAAAACTTCACACACTCACACACTCACACACTCAAAACTCAAACTCACACACTACACACATCACTACACACACACACACACACACTCAAACACTACTCAAAATCACTACACACACACACACACACACTCACCACACAACTCAAATCTCACAACACTAACCCACACACCTACAACAAACTCAACTCCAACCCACACACACACACACAAAACCACACCAATCTCAACTACACAACTCAACACTCAACACACCAACTCACGACACAACATCACTACACATCACACACTCAAACTCACACTATCACACATCACCACACCACACCCACATCTCACTCAACAACACCACACCTACACACACCACTAAAACTCACACACCACACACCACACACATCTCAAACTCAACAACTCACCACACACTCACACTCACACACACTCACAACACTCACTCAAACTCACACACACCGATCATCCAACCAACCCACACTCACCCCACACACAAACCAAACACACACACAACCTCACACTCACACACACATCATCAATCACACACACTCAAACGTCAACCACACTCACACTCAAAAACACAAACATCCACACACACACACACACACACCACAGCTCATCACACTCACACACACTCACACACTCACACACCACACACACACACTCAACCACTCACACACACTCCACACAACCACTCATACACTCACACTTCACCACACACACACACACACACTTAAAACCAACTCCACACACACACACTCAACACTTCACACACTACCACACACACACATCACACACACACACACAACAACACACACACACATACTCACACTCAACACTCACAACTTCAAGCACACATCACACACAACACATCGACAAAACTCACAACACACCAAAGCACACACACCACACCACCACTCACTCACACACTTCACTACACACAGCATCCACACACACAACATCCACCTACACAACACAACACACACACACACACCACACACTAACCTACACACACTACCACACACTTCACACACAACACACACACAACACACTTCACACACTAAACACACACACCACACACACACACATCACACACACTACACACACACACACACATAACCACACATCACTCAATACACACACACACAAGCACACACACACTACTCACACACAAAACACACAACACTACACCACACTTCACCAACACACACTACACACATCCACACCACATAACACACACACATCACACACACTCACACACTCACACCCCACACATCACACACTCACACCATCACAACGACTCTACACCACTCACACACACACCACACACACTCACACCACCACTCACACACATCACACCACACTCACACACTCACACCACCACACACCACACACTCACATCACACACTCCACTACACTCAACACAACACCACACACTCACACACTCCACATCACTCACACAACACACACTCACAACACTCCACACACTCACACACTCACACACTCACACACACACACACTCTCTTTCGTCCTCAGACTCAAACATCGTTGAGTTTGTCTTGATTTTCTTCTCACTGAGATTCTCCTCCGTCGTCTCATTCCTCCTAAATTAGTCCTGGTTTAGACCCCGTTCAGACATGGTTTAGTCCTGAATTAGACCTCTTTTAGTCCTGGTTTTGACCTGGTTTAGTTCTGGTTTAGTCCTGGTTTAGACCTGGTTTGGACCTGGTTTAGACCTGGTTTGGACCTGGTTTAGTCCTGGTTTAGTCCTGGTTTAGTCCTGGTTTAGTCCTGGTTTACACCTGGTTTACACCTGGTTTACACCTGGTTTACACCTGGTTTAGTCCTGGTTTAGTCCTGGTTTAGACCTGGTTTAGTCCTGGTTCAGACCCGGTTCAGACCCGGTTTAGACCAGGTTCAGACCCGGTTCAGACCCGGTTCAGACCCGGTTCAGACCCGGTTTTCTCCTGTTTTAGTCCTGGTTTAGTCCTGGTTTAGACTTGGTTTTAGCCAAGGTTTAGACCTGGTTTAGACCTGGTTTAGTCCCGGTTTAGATCTGGTTTAGACCTGGTTTGGACCTGGTTTGGACCTGGTTTACACCTGGTTTACACCTGGTTTAGTCCTGGTTTAGTCCTGGTTTAGTCCTGGTTAAGACCCGATTTAAACCCGATTTAAACCCGGTTTAGACCTGGTTTAGTCCTGGTTTAGTCCTGGTTTAGTCCTGGTTTAGTCCAGGTTCAGACCCGGGTTAGACCAGGTTCAGACCAGGTTCAGACCGGGTTCAGACCCGGTTCAGACCCGGTTCAGACCCGGTTCAGACCCGGTTCAGACCCGGTTCAGACCCGTCTTGAGTCGTGTAATACATATTAAAACACATTTGTCATAAATGAACTCTTTTCTAGCGTCCATTGTTTCTGTGCAGTTTTGCTTGTTTCTTAGTGTTCATCAGTTCATTTGTTCTCATGAAAACTCGGGTCATCATGAACATGAAGCTGAGGAGGATGTCGTGAAGCTGAGGAGGACGTCTGACTTCAAATGACATCATTAAAGTCACAATTATAAAAGTGATGGAAACGTCCAACACCATTATGAACTCAAAAGAGCTTCAGCACCACGGACAGAGACACTGACATTTAACTTTCACAATCTGTTGAACTGGACAAAAGGACTTTTCCTCTTGAAGGCAAATGAAGGATTCAGATTCATCCTTTCAATGACACAAACGTGCAGATTCGACAAACACAAAGCGTCTCACCTTTTGGAGAATCAGCGGCAAAACCAAAAGAGAAAAACTGGCGTCGTTCAGTGGAAGTTCTTCCAAAGCTCGAGGGAAATGAAGAACGTGTGCGTCGTCTCCGGCTTTGAGCGTCTGTCGCTCTGCTCCTCCTTTTAACCCCACGCTGAGCAGCCAGCGGCCAATCACAGCTCAGGGAGGAGCCCAGGCTCCGCCTCCAAGCCCAGGCCCCACCCACGTGCTCGCACTGACATCAGCGTCAGATTCATTCATAAAAATACTGATTCAAACGGTGTTTTCAGCCGTAAACGCGACTTTAGTTTAGTCTTTGTTCGGTTTGAGTTCTTGTTCTTCGAATCCAAACCTCTCGAGTTTGTTCGTCAAACAAACGTCTTTAGAACTTCGGAGTTTTTAAATATCTATTCATTGGTTTACACCTGGTTTACACCTGGCTTAGACCTGATTTAGACCTGGTTTAGACCTGGTTTATACCTGGTTTACACTGGTTTAGACCTGATTTAGAACTGGTTTAGACCCTGGTTTATACTGGTTTACACTTGGTTTAGACTTTGGTTTAGGCCTGGTTTTACACCTGGTTTACACCTGGTTTACACCTGGTTTAGACCTGATTTTAGACCTGGTTTAGACCTGGTTTATACCTGGTTTACACTTGGTTTAGAACTTGGTTTGGGCTGGTTTAGTCCTGGTTTAGTCCTGGTTTACACCTGGTTTAGACTGGTTTAGACTTGGTTTAGACCTGGTTTATACCTGGTTTACACCTGGTTTACACCTGGTTTAGACCTGGTTTAGATTTGGTTTTGACCTGGTTTTACCTGGTTTACACTGGTTTACACCTGGTTTAGAACCTGGGTTTAGATTTGTTTAGACCTGGTTTAGACTTGGTTTTAAGACCTGGTTATACCTGGTTTAACACCCTGGTTTACCACCTGGTTCACACCTGGTTTTATACCTGTGTTTACACCTGGTTTACACCTGGTTTTAGACCTGGTTTAGTACTTGGTTTAGACTGGTTTAGACTTGGTTTAGACCTGGTTTATATCTGGTTTAAAACTGGTTTAGACCTGATTTAGACCTTGGTTTACATTGGTTTACACTAGTTTACCCTGGTTTTAGACCTGGTTTACACTTGGTTTACACCTGGGTTTAGTCCTGGTTTACACCTGTGTTTAGTCGCTGGTTTTAGACATGGCCTGGTTTTAGTACATGGTTTAGACACTGGTTAAGACATGTTTAAGTTTTACAGTACCTTGGCCTTATTTTAGTAACCTGGTCCTGGTTTAGATCCTTGGTTAAGTCCCTGGTTTAGTCCTGGTTTAGCCTGGTTTTACACCTGGTTTAGACACTGGTTTTAGTCCTGGTTTAGCACCTGGTTTACCTGGTTTAAGTCCTGGTTTAGTACCTGGTTTTAGGCCTGTTTTACACCTGGTTTCAGTCCTGGTTTAGACCTGGCCTGTGTTTAGTCCTGGTTTAGACTGGTTTAGACCTGGTTTAGATCTGGTTTACAGTACTTGGTTTGGACCTGGTTTTGACCTGGTTTAGACCTGGTTTAGACCTGGTTTAGTCCTGTTTAGTCTCGGTTTAACACTCCGGTTAGACCTGGTTTAAGACCTGGTTTTGTTTTTAGTCCTGGTTTAGACTGGTTTTGACTTGGTTTAAGAACCTGGTTTAGTCCTGGTTTAGACCTGGTTTAGACCTGGTTTAGACCTGGTTTAGTCCTTGTTTAGTCCTGGTTTAGACCTGGTTTAGACCTGGTTTAGACCTGGTTTAGACCTGGTTTAGTCCTTGTTTAGTCCTGGTTCAGTCCTGGTTTAGACCTGGTTTAGACCTGGTTTAGTCCTTGTTTAGTCCTGGTTTAGACCTGGTTTAGACCTGGTTTAGACCTGGTTTAGACTTGGTTTAGACCTGGTTTAGACCTGGTTTAGACCTGGTTTAGAGCGAGCGATGGATAAACGTGTTTTTAACTCAAACAGACCTCCTCAGGACCATAACCAGATCTGAGCCTCACACTGGTCCTCCTCAGGACCATGTCTGTGAGAGGAAAAGCGCCCCCTGTGTCTGTGAGAGGAAGAGCGCCCCCTGTTTCTGTGTGAGGAAGTGCCCCCTGTGTCTGTGAGAGGAAGAGCGCCCCCTGTGTCTGTGAGAGCAAGATAATTGGCTCTCGATAAATAAAGTTCTATCTCTGACAAAGAACACGGATCGTTTTACAATTTACACTGATCTATATTTGGCCCTCAGTGAGATCATGTTTGTTTTACATTAGTGTTATTGTTATCATCACCATGACAACAGGCTTTTCAAAACACTATAATGACCCGTAAAGACAAATGTGAGAGTAAACAGTTAAAATGGGTCAGTGTTTAGTGAAACAACAGAGGAGCGGCTCCACCTGCTGCTTCTGACCACGCCCCCTGAACACTAGACCACGCCCCTGAACCCCTGTCAGACACGTTTAACACTTTAGTCGTTTTGTAAACCTCTGCCTCACACTCACGCTGTAACCTGCCTGTAACCTGAGTTACCTAACTGTAACCTGCCTGTAACCTGCCTGTAACCTTAGTTACCTGCCTGTTACCTGCCTGTAACCTGAGTTACCTGCCTGTAACCTGAGTTACCTGCCTGTAACCTGAGTTACCTGCCTGTAACCTCACTGTAACCTGAGTTACCTGCCTGTAACCTGCCTGTAACCTGAGTTACCTGCCTGTAACCTGGTGTAACCTGTTACCTGCCTGTAACCTGAGTTACCTACCTGTAACCTGCATGTAACCTTAGTTACCTGCCTGTAACCTGAGTTACCCGACTGTTAACTGCCTGTAACCTGAGTTACCTACCTGTAACCTGGTGTAACGCGTTACCTGCCTGTAACCTGGGTTACGTGCCTGTAACCTGAGTTACCTGCCTGTAACCTGAGTTACGTGCCTGTAACCT
>BJKM01001175.1:40474-84515 GCA_015082035.1 Chaenogobius annularis
CCCCGTGTCACCGTGGTTCTCCAGTTCCACGCGACCCGCTAACGGGAACAAGTGGTAGATTTATATCACTGTTTCTGACAGAGATTTCTGAAGTGATGATGATGGCCCATTGTCTGGAAACAAACATATGAAATTCTCTCTCTGGCGCCCTCTGACCTTTAGAAAGACTTACACATTTAAATGACAGACTCTCTTAAATATGTAGGCGTGGCCCTCCATGAAGAACTATAACAATCTCGAGAAACTGCACTCTTTTCTCCACTCAAAGAAAGATCTTGAAAAACTGGACTCTGATCCAGACTTAAGTCTAAGTCAAAGGACTGAAACTATAAACATGAATGTCTCGCCCAGATTCCTCTCCTGTTCCAGACTCTGTTTGAGTAGAATAAAACTCTAATTGTGTGACGAGGAAAGAAAACCTCGAATCTGATTTAAAACTCTACAATTCTCAAAGAGAAAGGGGCGGGGCTTCCTTTATTTCAGCTCAATAGAGCGTGCTGGTGTGACCTAAATATGAAGCTCAATGGAAACGTACTGAGAGTAAATGTTGTGCCGGGGTCCTGTGCAGGCCTTACTGGCACATGACAGACGCTTGGGTCATGAGGAGGAAGTGAAGAATCCCTGGGTCAAATCTGTGCTTACGACATGGAAGGAGCTGATCACAACATACAACTCAACAAAGAGGTTCAGGTCTTAAACTGGTCGGCTTCAGACCAAGGTTTTGGACCAAATAGAACTGACCTGAGACTCAAGGTCTGGACTACAAAAGGTCTAAAGGTTTGAGATGTTGAAAGAACCCTTTGACTTGGAGAAACAGGACTTTTATAGGTTTTTACAAATAAGGACTTATTATAACCAAGACATGAAAACAAAGTCCTGACCATTGAAACCCTCTGAGATGTTCATCAAGGACACTAATATCAAAAGTATATAAATACATGAAGGACTTGAAATGGGAAGAAGAGGGTAATTTAGTTTAAGCAATGAGCAGTTGGAAGTGGTGTGCACATCACAATGGAGGACCATGTGGTCCCATATATGTGGGGCGCTCTAGAGCAGACATGTGTGTGTGTGTGTGTGTGTCACAGGGGGCGCTCTAGAGCAGGCACGTGTGTGTGTGTGTTACAGGGGGCGCTCTAGAGCAGGGCCACAGGGGCGCTCTAGTTGTGTGTGTGTGGTGTGTGCAGGGGGCGCTCTAGAGGCAGGTGTGTGTGTGTGATGTCACAGGGCGCAGGGGCGCTCTAGAGCAGGTGTGTGTGTGTCACAGGGGGCTCTAGAGCAGGTGTGTTGTGTGTGTGTGTGTCAGGGGCGCTCTAGAAAGGTGTGTGTTGAGCAGGTGTGTGTCACAGGGGCGCTCTAGAGCAGGCGTGTGTTTGTACAGGGGGTCTAGAGCAGGCGTGTGTGTGTGTGTTACAGGCTAGAGCAGGTGTTCTAGCAGGTGTGTGTGTGTGTGTCACAGGGGGCGCTCTAGAGCAGGGTGTGTGTGTGTGTGTGCGTGTACAGGGGCGCTCTAGAGCAGGCGTGTGTGTGTGTGGTGTCACAGGGGCGCGCTAGAGGGTGGTGGTTGTGTGTCACAGGGGCGCTCTAGAGCAGGGTGTGTGTGTGTGTGTGTGTGTGTTACAGGGGGCGCTCTAGAGCAGGTGTGTGTGTGTGTGTCATAGGGGCGCTCTAGAGCAGGCGTGTGTGTGTGTGTGTGTGTGTCACAGGGGGCGCTCTAGAGCAGGCGTGTGTGTGTGTGTGTCACAGGGGGCGCTCTAGAGCAGGTGTGTGTGTGTGTGTGTGTGTCCAGGGGGCGCTCTAGAGCAGGCGGTGTGTGTGTGTGTCACATGGGGCGCTCTAGAGTAGGTGTGTGTGTGTGTGTCACAGGGGCGGCTCTAGAGCAGGCGTGTGTGTGTGTGTCACAGGGGGCGCTCTAGAGCAGGCGTGTGTGTGTGTGTGTGTGTTACAGGGGCGCTCTAGAGCAGGTGTGTGTGTGTCACAGGGGGCGCTCTAGAGCAGGTGTGTGTGTGTGTGTGTGTGCGTGTCACAGGGGGCGCTCTAGAGCAGGCGTGTGTGTGTCAGTCTAGAGCAGGTGTGTGCGTGTCACAGGGGGCGCTCTAGAGCAGGCGTGTGTGTGTGTGTCACAGGGGGCGCTCTAGAGCAGGTGTGTGTGTGTCACAGGGGGCGCTCTAGAGCAGCTCCTTTAGTCTCTCAGTGAGTCTGAATCACACTTGGACCAGATCCAGAGTTTTTATAACCCTCTTTAGACCAGGATCAGAGCCAGAACTCTGTGACATCGTCAGAGTTTAGTCCAGTCCCAGTCCTGAGTCAGCTCCAGTCCTGGTTCCTCCGTTTGAGTGACAAACGTTAAATGTGCTGATTTTGTGACTGAATCCATTTCATAATTTAGCAGTGACGTTTATGAATCCTCTCGTTCTGTTTTCTCAGAACGGGACTTGAACTTAGAACCTTTTGGAACGTCATGAATTAACACCAAAATAAGTCGTTTCAGCAGGTAATTAAATATTTGTGCTTTTCTGTTGAATTCTGAAATGTAGAAGCGGTTTGTCTCATTTAATATTATTATTATTATTATTATTATTATTATTATTATTATTATTATTATTATTATTATTATTATTATCATTATTATTATATCATTATTATTATTATTGCTAGCGTTTATTAGTTTAATGTCAAATTTAGTTCTGAATTCATTTTTAGTCATTTACATATTCAGTTTGATTAAAACCTTTTTGTTAGTTTGGTTTAGTCCATGACTAAGATCGTCCCAGTTACATTTGATCGTAACCCATTGTCCTTATCTCTCTCCCTTTCCTTATCTGGCCCCGGGCTGGAGAGCAGCAGGCGTTCAAGGCCGTGCTGAAGACACAGACACTTACACAAAACAAGATTCGGCCTTCACTCACCGTCTGCACATCCCACATCCTAATCTTGTGTTATCTTGTTTGTGACTCCTCCCCCAATATCCACTGAAAATATCCATCACGTTGAACCTCGTGTAATGTACTCAATATGTGTTGTTTATCATTGTGTGCTTATTGCTGAACTGCTTCTTCATTTTCTAAGAGTTCAAGTTCCCGAGTAGGCGCTGCGCGGCCCCCCCCGGTGGCCGGTGCTCTTTATGCATGTCTCTCATGTCTCTCATGTCTCATCAAGTCACGTTCCTATGTTGTGAATTTGTTCATTGACAATGGCAATAAATATATCCTGATTCCTGATTCCTGATTCCCGAGTCCCTGTCAGTCCCTGTCAGTCCCTGTCAGTCCCTGTCAGTCCCTGTCAGTCCCTGTCAGTCCCTGTCAGGTTCTTCTGTTGAAAGCTGCTCCTGAACTTCTTTAATTATTCATTTTCGTTCTACGTCAAATCGAGCGACTTTCAACATCTGTCGGATCAGATCAGACTTACTCACGATGCACCGGGGCCGAGACACCCGCCCGCCGAGCCCCGGGGCCGAGCCCCGGCCGAGACACCCGGGGCCGAGACACCCGCCCGCCGAGCCCCGGGGCCGAGACACCCGGGGCCGAGACACCCGCCCGCCGAGCCCCGGGGCCGAGACTACCGCCCGCCGAGCCCCGGGGCCGAGACACCCGGGGCCGAACACCCGCCCGCCGAGCCCCGGGGCCGAGACACCCGGGGCCGAGACACGCCCGCTCCCGCCGAGCCCCGGGGCCGAGACACCCGCCGAGCCCCGGGGGCCGAGACACCCCGGGCCGAGCACACCCGCCGAGCCCGCGAGAGCCCCCGAGCGCCGAGACAGAAACCCGCGGCGGCCGAGACAACCCGCCGCGGCCGAGACACCCGGGGCCGAGACACCCGGGCCCGAGACACCCGGGGCCGAGACACCCGGGGCCGAGACACCCGCCCGCGCGAGCCCCGGGGCCCTGAGAACCACGTTACCTCGTTACTGCCCTGCAAGCGCGCCACCGATAATGAACACAGGGTTCATTTGCCCCACAAGGAAACATAATCATTTAAATATCAAATACAAGCAAAGTAAATGCCCACAACACGCCCACAACACGCCCACAACACGCCCACAACATGCCCACAACACGCTCACAGCACATCCACAGCACGCCCACAGCACGCACAAGCACGCCCACAGCACGCCCACAGCACGCCACAGCACATCCACAGCACATCCACAGCACATCCACAGCACGCACCCACAGCACGCCCACAGCACGCCCACAACACGCCCAACACGCTCACAGCACGCCCACAGCACGCCCACAACACGCCCACAACACGCCCACAGCACGCCCACAGCACGCCACAACGCGCCACAACACGCCACAGCACGCCCACAGCACGCCACAGCACATCCACAAGCACGCCCACTACACGCCCTCAGAACGCCCACTAACACGCTCACAGCACGCTCACAGCACGCCCACAGCACGCCCACAGCACGCCCATAGCACACCCACTACACGCCCACAACACGCTCACAGCACGCCCACAACACCCCACCAAGCACGCCCACAGCACGCCCACAGCACGCCCACAGCACGCCCACAACACACGCACGCCCACAACACGCCCACAACACGCCCACGCCCACGCCCACAACACGCCCACAACACGCCCACAGCACGCCCACAGCACGCCCACAGCACGCCCACAGCACGCACACCCACGAGCACGCCCACAGCACGCCCACACACGCCCACAGCACGCCCACAACACGCCGCACAACACGCCCACAACAACAGCCCACAGCACACGCGCACCAGCACGCCCGACAGCACCCACAGCACGCCCACACACACACTACATGCCCACAACACGCCCACAACACGCCCCACAACACGCCCACAGCACGCCCACAGCACGCCCACAGCAGCACACACCACTACACGCCACAACAACACGCTCACACGCAACGCCCAACACGCCCAAGCACACACCCACAAACGCCCACACACGCTCACAGCACGCCCACAAACCACTGAAACACGCCCACAACACGCCCACAGCGCCCCACACACGCTACACGCCCACAACACGCCCACAACACGCCCACAACACGCCCACAACACGCTTAAATCCAACCAAAACTACACGCCCACAACACGCCCACAACACGCCCACAACACGCCCACAACACGCTTAAATCCAACCAAAACTACTATAAAAGAAATTTGAGTACTTACCAGCTAACACGTTACCCACGATGCACCAGGCCACAACAGCGCCCCCTGGATAGTTTGGAGGCAGTCTTCAGCAAATTGATAATAAATCAGGCCAACTTGCCAATGAGAGCTTTATGTACAAACAATTGTGAACGTGAATGTATTTGTGCCGTTGAGCGACTGTGTCATAGTACGTCATATTTATTTAGTCTGTTTTTAGCATTTTTTTAAATCACGTAGTGTTAACTCAAACTTTAGCTCATAAAATCACAAGCACCAGGTTTGTAATGTGTAAAGTAGTTCCATTAAAAAAAGGAGTCCCTCAGGGCTCCATTTTAGGCTCCATTTTATTCTCTCTTTGAATGAATAATCTTTGTGTTGTTTGGATGTTCTTCTTTGGTGCAGGTGTCACACGTTGGATCAATGGGTTCTCACTTTCTCTAACCTTTGAATAAAGGTTATTAACGAAACATAATTTATTTGTCATTTTAGCTCATTGAGTTTTGATTCATATACAATGAAAATCAAAGCGTGGGGTGTGTGCTGCGTCACACAAAGTCGTTACAGACGGGAGAAAGTCTCAGTAAAACAGATTTATTTTGTTACGTGGAGGACGAAAACAAAACTCACTACGTTCATCCCCACAGAGGGCGCTATAATGCACTCGCTCCTTAAGTTTAAACTGACTTGGACAAGGCCCAGGCATCAAAACATGTCCCTGATGCCCTGACACGCCTCTGTGACCTCTCAACCTCACCGCGCCTCATACTGAGGGTCGACACTGGTAGATCCTTCAGCGCCCCCTGCTGGCAGGTAGAACAGACTTTAAATGATCGTCTGAGGCTCACATAAATACTTTGGACTTCTGTGGTTCTGAAGCTCACGACACTAAAGTTTGAGTTCTTTCTGCAGCAGTCGTATTTTTGTCTAAATGTGACTAAGACGGTTTTGTGCTGAAGCTCATGACGTCAGTGTTTCAGAGTCTGATGCGTCAGCTGCAAGTGAGCCAAGAGAGAGGGGGGGAGAGGGGGAGGGAGGGGGCGAGGGATGAGGGGGAGAGAGGGGAGAGGGGGGAGAGGGTGAGAGAGTGAGGGAAGAGAGGGGGAAGAGGGGGGAGAGGGGAGGAGAGGGGAGGAGAGGGAAGAAAGAGAGAGGGGGTGGAGAGGGAAGAGTGGGAGGAGAGAGAGGGGGAGAGGGGGGAGAGGGGGGAGAGAGGGGAGAGAAGGGGGAGAGGGGGGAGAGAGGGGAGGGGAGAGGGGAGAGGGAAGAGAGGAGGGGGGAGGGGGGAGAGGGGAGAGGGGGGGAGAGGGGAGAGAGGAGGGAGGAGGGGAAGGGGGAGAGGGGGAGAGAGGGAGGGAGAGAGGGGGAGAGGGGGAAGAGAGGGGAGAGAGGGGGAGAGGGGGGGAGAGATGGGAGGGAGAGAGGGGGAGAGAGGGGAAGAGAGGGGAGAGGGGGGGAGAGGGGAAGAGGAGGGAGAGAGGGGGAGGGGAGAGGGGGGAGAGAGGGGAGGGAGAGAGGGGGAAGGGGGAGAGAGGGGAAGAGGAGGGGGGAGAGGGGGAGAGAGGAGAGGGAGAGAGAGGTGAGGAGAGGAGAGGGGGAGAGGGGGGAGAGGGGGAGGGGAGGAGGTGAGAGAGGGGGGAGGGGGAGAGGGGGAGAGAGGGGGGGGAGGGGGAGAGAGTGAGGGGAGAGAGGGGGAGAGGGGGGAGAGGGGGGAGAGGGGGAGAGAGAGGGGGGAGGGGGGAGAGGGGGGAGGAGGGGGAGAGGGGAGAGGGAGGGAGAGGGGGGAGAGAGGGGGAGAGAGGGGGAGGGGAGAGGGGGAGAGGGGAGGAGGGGAGAGGGAGGAGAGAGGGGAGAGAGGGGAGAGAGGGGGGGGAGGGGGGAGAGGGAGGAGAGAGTGAGGGGGAGAGGAGGGAGAGAGGGAGAGATGGGGGAGAGAGGGGGAGAGAGGGGAGTGGAGGGGAGGGGGGAGAAGGGAGGAGGGGGGAGAGGGGGGAGAGGGGGGGGTGTTTCTGAAGTGTTCATAAGTCCAGCAGAGTTCTTGTGGCGGGGGTCTTGGTCCCAATGGACCTGCAGAATTGGAAGTGTGCAGCCGATCACCTTCCCAGCAGAGGGCGCTGTAGTCCTCTCTTTGTTATGGCGGTCCACAAATTGTGAATAAAAGGAGACTACTTTGCTTCAAAAGTTCCGTGCTGGGTCTTTAAACCAATTCAAAACATGTGTTTACTTTGATATGACTCAAACACACACGTGGCTTCGGATGGTGTTTGTTCGGGGGTCCAGGGGGCCGTAATGGCTCTGATGTTTGTCCCTCCTGAAGAGCCGTAGTTTTACTCCGCACATTTCCCAGAATTCACAGACCTCTTGTGCACAACAGCCTCGTATTACCATGAATAATGGGAGAAAAATGACCAACGGGTCGAGGCTGTCATTATCCTCTTTGCCACTAGAGGAGAGAGAAGAGAACCAGAAATCAGGTTCAGAACAATAGCATCAGAATAAAGAGACTTTAAAAACACACTTCTTCTGGAACACACCCCTAACCCGGGTGGGTCTAAAGTCCGGACTGAGCGGGTACAAAGTCGGACTGAGCGGGTCCAAAGTCCGGACTGAGCGGTCAGCCGGACTGAGCGGTCCAAAGTCCTGACTGAGCGGGTCCAAAGTCCTGACTGAGCGGTCCAAAGTCCGAAAATGACCAATTCAATGGACTTTGGACTCAATGGGACTTTTGTTTGTGTTTGTGTCTGTGTTTGTGGTTTGTGTTTGTGTCTGTGTCCTGTGTCTGTGTTTGTGTCTGTGTTTGTGTCCTGGTTTGTGTTTGTTCTGTGTTGTGTTGTGCTCTGTGGTTTGTGTCTGTGTCTGTGGTCTGTGTTTGGTCTGTGTTTGTTTGTGTTGTGTTTGTGTCTGTGGTTGTGTGTTTGTGTCTGTGTTTGTGTCTGTGCTGTGTTTCTGTGTCTGTGTCTGTGTGTGTGTTTGTGTTTGTGTTGCTGTGTTTTGTTTGTGTTTGTGTTTGTGTTGTGTGTTGTGTCTTGTGTTTGTGTTTGTGTTTGTGTCTGTGCTTGTTTGTGTCTGTGTCTGTGTTGTGTCTGTGTTTGTGTCTTGTGTCTGTGTCTGTGTCTGTGTTTGTGTTTGTGTATTGTGTTGTGTCTGTGTTTGTGTCTGTGTTTGTGTTTGTGTCTGTGTCTGTGTCTGTGTCTGTGTTTGTGTTTGTGTTTGTGTCTGTGTTTGTGTTTGTGTTTGTGTTTGCCGCACACATTAGGGTTCCCTCAGAGTGGTTTGCAATCAGGTCCATGACATCTGTACAGAAGGAGATATCGCCCCCTGGTGGAGCAGGGCCCTCTTTGTCTTTACATTCAAAACTTTGAGATCAGTATTGAAACTCCCCTCTAGAGTGCGCTGTTCTGTATCGCTTCAATGTGTTTCTTGTAAATATAGAATGTGTTGAACATTTTGAACATGCCGTTTACGTTAAAGGATGCGACTCGTAACACTTCCGATGCCATTGAGTCGATGGTTGAATTTACTAAAGTTCTAAAACTCTAACGCAAGAACCACAGGAACACGAAACACCACTTTCTGAGGAGCCTTTCGGCCTCTGCTGGTGTTTTTATACCTTCAAACGTGGCCCAGTTGTGTCTTCTTCAAGTCCTCACAGACGTGGCAAAAGGAGGAGAAGAAGAGCCCACCCTCCTCTGACTTTCAGATGAAGTTCTGAGGAACACGTTCATCTGAGTCACTTTTTACACTTTAGTTTAACCAGTTTTGGCTTCTTCTGTTTGAGCTCCATTTGAATCAGACGAACTTCTGCTGATGTTCACTTTGCCGTTCCAACACGGAAATGTTTCAGACTTTGTGAACCTTTGTCCCGACCTGAGCTTCTCCTCACGTCACTTCGGATCAGATCATGTTCCTCAGAGATGATTCAGACACTTCAGACGGAGCTGATGGAGATAAAGGTCTGAGATGAAGCGAAAACTGTGGAAATGTTTCTGATTCACGAAGCACAAAACGTATCGATTCGAATGTTCCTCTTTTTGTGACGCTCAAATCAATCGTTCAACCAGCGACATTTAGATGATGACAAAAAACATGCATCAGGATGAAGTCACCAGAAGAAGAGAGGAGGAGAGAGGAGGAGAGAGGAGGGGAGAGAGGGGGAGAGAGGAGGGGAGAGGAGGGGAGAAAGAAGGAGAGAGGAGGAGAGGAGGAGAGAGCGGAGAAAGGAGACGAGAGGGAGAGAGGGGAGAAGGACGGAGAGAGCGGGAGAGGAGGGAGAGAAGGAGAGTAGGGGAGGAGAGGAAGAGGGAAGAGGAGAGAGAGAGGGAGAGGAGGGTCGGAGAGCAGGAGGAGAGAGGAGGAGACGGAGGGGAAGAGAGGGAGAGGAGGAGAGAGCGAGGGGAAGGAGGAGAGAGGAAGAGAGGAGAGAGGATGGGAGGAGGAGGGAGAGAGGAGAGAGAGAGGAGAGAGGAGGGAGAGGAGGGGAGAAGAAGGAGAGAGATGGAGAAGAGAGAGAGAGGGAATGAGGAGGAGAGAGGAGGGGAGAGACGGGCGCAGGAAGGAGGAGAGTGGAGGGGAGAGAGGGGAGAGAGGAGAAGAGAGGAGGAGGGGATGGAGAGGAGGAGAAAGGAGGAGGAAGGAGAGAGGAGGGGAGAGGAGGGAGAGGAGGAGAGAGGAGGTGAGAGAGGGAGGAGAGGAGAAGGAGGGATGAGAGGAGGGAGAGAGGAGAGGGAGGAGAGAAGGGGAGAGAAGCGAGAGAAGGAGGGAGGGAGGGAGAGGAGGAGAGAGGAGGGATAAAGGGGAGGAGGAGGGGAGGGAGGAAGAGGAGGGAGAGGAGGGGAACAGGGGGGGATGAAGAGGGGAGAGGAGGGAGAGGGAGGGAGAGGAGGGAGAGGAGGCGAAGAGGAGGGGAAGGAGGGGAGAGGAGGGAGAGGAGGGAGAGAGGAGAGAGGGGAGAGAGGAGGAGAGAGGGGAGAGGAGGGGAGAGGGAGGGGAGGAGGAGGGGAGAGGAGGAGATTGAAGGGGAGAGGGCAGGGTGAGAGGAGGGGAGAGGAGGGAGAGAGGGGGAAGAGGAGGAAGAGGAGGGAGAGGAGGGGAGTAGAGAGAGGAGGGGAGAGGAGGAGAGGAGGGAGAGGAGGGGATGAAGGAGGAGAGAGGAGGAGAGGAAGAGGAGGAGAGAGGAGGGAGAGGAGAGGAAGAGAGGACGAGAGGAGGGAAGAGGGGAGGAGGGAGAGGAGGAGAGAGAGAGGGGAGAGAGAAGAGAAAGGAGGGGAGAGAGTGAGAGAGGGGGGGAGAGGAGGGAGAGAGAGAGAGGGAGAGGAGGAAGAGAAGAGATGAGGAGGAGAGAGGAGGGGAGAGAGGGGCAGAGGAGGGAGGTGAGGGAAGAAGGAGAGAGGAGGGGTAGAGGAGGGAGAGGAGGACGAGAGAGGGGAGGCAGGGAGACGGAGGAGAAGAGGGGCGAGAGGAGGGGAAGAGAGGGGAGAGGAGGCGAGAGGAGGGAGAGGAGGGAAGGAGGGGAGAGGAGGGGGAGAGGAGGCAAGAGGAGGGAGAAGGGGAAGAGAGGGGAGAAGAGGAGAAGAGGAGGGAGAGGAGGGGAGAAGAGGAGGGTGAGAGGAGGGGAGAGGAGGGGAGAGTGAGGGGAGGGAGGGACGAGGAAGGGAGGGAGGGAGAGAGGGGAAGAGGGGAAGAGGGAGAAAGGAGGGGAGAGGAGTGGGAGAGGGGGGAGGAGGAGGGAGAGAGGGAGAGAGGGAGAGAGGAGGGAGAGGAGGAGAGAGAGGGAAGTGGGGAGAGAGAGCCAGGGGAGGAGAGAGGGGAGAGAGAAGGGGAAGGGGAAGAGGAGGAGAGAGGAGGCAAGAGGAGGAAAAGAGGCAGGAGAGAGGAGGAGAGAGAAGGAGAGAGGTGGAGATGAGTGAGGGAGGGGGAAGAGGAGGGAGAGAAGGAGAGAGGAGGGGAGAGCGAGGGAAAGGAGGAGACGAGAGGGGAGAAGGAGGGGAGACGGAGGGAGAGAAGGGGAGGGGGGAGAGAGGAGGGAGAGGAGGGGGAGGAGGAGGAGAAGGAGGGGAGAGAAGGAGAGGAGAGGGAGAGGAGGGGAGAGGAGGAGAGAGAGAGGTCGAGAGGAGGGAGGGGGAGAGAGAGGAGGAGAGGCGAGAGGAGGGAAAGGAGGGGAGAGAGGGAGAGAGAGGGGAGAGAGGAGGGGAGAGGAGGGCGAGAGGAGGCAGAGAGAGAGGGGAGGAAGAGAGGGGAGAGAAGAAGGGGAGAGGGGAAGAGGGGAGAGAGGAGAGAGAGGAGGCAAGAGGAGGAAGAGAGAGAGGAGGAGAGGGGAAAAGGAGGAAAGAGCGGGGAGAGAGGATGAAGAGGAGGGGAGAGGAGAGGAGGAGAGGAGGAGGGATGAGAGGAGAGAAGGAGAGAGGAGGAGAGAGGAGGGAGGGGGGAGAGGAGGGGAGAGAAGGAGAGAGGAGGAAGAGGCCGAGAGGAGGCAGAGAGAGGGAGAGAGGAGGGGAGAGGAGGGACGGAAGGAGAGAGAGGGAGAGAGGAGGGGAGAGGAGTTGGATGAGGATGAGAGAGGAGGAGAGAAGGAGGAGGAGGGGACAGAGAGGAGAGAGGAGGACGAGAGCGAGGGGAGAGGAGGAGAGAGGAAGGGAGAGGAGGAGGAGAGAGGAGGGGAGGAGGAGAGGGGGAGAGAAAGGTAATGAGAGGAGAGAGGAGGAGAGAGGAGGCCCAAGGGAGAAAGAGAGGATGAGAGGAGGAAGAGGAGGAAAGAGGAGAAAGAGAGGAGAGAGGAGGAGAGAGGAGGGGAGAGAGAGGAGAGAGAGAGGGGGAGGAGAGAGAGAAGGAGAGGGAGGGGCGAGGAGGGGGGGAGCGAGGAGGGATGAGAGGGAGAGGAGGGGCAGGGGAGGAGGGGGGAGGCGAGAGAGGGAGGGTAGAGAGGAGAGAGAAAGAGAGGAGGAGGGAGAGGAGGGACGAGAGGAGGGGAGAGAGAGGGGGAGAGAGAAGGGAGAGGGAGAGAGGGGGAGAGAGGAGGAGAGAGAGGCAAGAGAGGAAAGAGCGGAGAGAGGAGGAAAGAGGAGGAAAGAGGGGGGAGAGAGGCGAGAGGAGGGGAGAGGAGGGGAGAGAGGCAAGAGAGAGGAAAGAGGAGGAGAGGAGGAAGAGGAGAGAAAGAGGGGAGGAGGAGCAAGAGAGAGAGGAGAGGAGAAGAGGAGGGGAAGGAGGGAGAGGAAGGAGGAGAGAGAGGGAGAGGGGGAGAGGAGGGAGTGGGGAGGAGGAGAGGAGGAGGAGAGAGGAGGAGAGAGAGGTGAGGAGGGAGAGAGGAGGGGAAGGAGGAGAGAGGAGGAGAGAGGAGGGAGAGAGGAGGAGAGCCAGGAGGGAGAGGAGGGAGAGAGGGTCGAGAGAGGAGGTACGAGGAGGAGGAGGAGGGAGAGGAGGAGAGGGAGAGAAGGGGGAGAGAGGAAGGATGAGAGAGCGGAGAGAGGAGAGAGGAGGGAGGGAGGGGAAGGAGGAAGAGGTTGAGGAGGTGAGAGGAGGAGAAGAGGGAGAGAGGACTGAGGAGAGGTGAGGAGGAGAGAGGAGGTGAGGAGGAGTGAGAGAGGAGGAGGGAGAGGAGGAGAGCAGGAGAAAGAGAGGAGGGGGGAGAGAGGGAGAGAGGGGAGGGGGAGAGGAGGGAGAGAGGAGAGTGAAGAGGGATGCAGAGGAGCA
Organism: Chaenogobius annularis; assembly: GCA_015082035.1. Taxonomy (NCBI): domain Eukaryota; kingdom Metazoa; phylum Chordata; class Actinopteri; order Gobiiformes; family Gobiidae; genus Chaenogobius; species Chaenogobius annularis. The sequence continues at coordinate 53,299 of BJKM01001175.1, forward strand.
GAGAGGAGAGAGAGGGAGAGAGATCGGAGGGAAGAGGAGGGAGAGGAGGGAGAGGAGGGGAAGAGGAGCGGAGAGGAGGGAGAGGAGGGGAGAGAGGAGGAGAGAGGAGCGAGAGGAGATGAGGGAGAGATGAGGAGAGGTGAGGGAAAGGGGAGAGAGGAGGAGAGAGGAGAGAGGAGGAGAGGAGGGATGAGAGGAGAGGAGAGAGAGAGGTGAGAGGAGGAGAGAGGAGGGAGAGAGGAGAGGGAGAGAGGAGGAGGGACGAGAGGAGGAGAGGAGGGAGAGAGGAGAGAGAGGGAGAGGGAGAGGAGGAGAGAGGAGGGAGAGAGAGAGAGGAGGAGAGAGGGGAGAGGAGGAGAGGAGGGAGAGGAGGAGAGAGGAGGAGAGAGAGGGGAGAAGGAGGAGAGAGGAGGAGAGAGGGGAGAGAGGAGGAGAGAGGAGGAGAGGATGGGAGAGGAGGGGAGAGGAGGGAGAGAGGAGAGAGAGGGAGAGGGAGAGAGGAGAGAGAGGAGGGGAGAGAGGAGGAGAGAGGAGGAAGAGGAGGGAGAGGAGAGAAGAGGAGAGGAGGGGAGAGTGAGGAGTGAGAGTGAGAGAGGAAAGAGGAGGAGAGAGAGGAGAGAGGAGGTTGGAGGAGAGGAGGAGGGGATGACGAGCGAGTGAGAGGACGGAGAGGGAGGAGAGAGAGGAGGAGAGAGGAGGGGAGAGGAGGATGAGGACTGCAAGAGGAGGAGTGAGGAGGGGAGGAGGAGGAGAGAGGAGGTGGAGGAGAGAGGAGAGAGGAGAGAAGGAGAGGAGGAGAGAGGAGGAAGAGGAGGGGAGAGGAGGAGAAGGAGGGAGAGGAGGGGTAGGAGAGAGAGGAGGAGAGGAGAGGAGAGAAAAGCGAAATGCCACATGGCAGAAGGACGAGTTGTCGCTCCTGCTCGTTTCCCTCTTCCTTCGACGTGGAAAACACGAGTAAAACGTTCCACTGAAGTCGAGGCTCAGAGTTCACCACAGACTTGTGTTCTACACATTCTGAACTGGACCAAACCATAAAACGTACTTTCATTTATATTTGATCCACTCATATAAAGGTCAGTCATCATCTACCGGAGCTGCTCATTGGTTACAAACAAGCAATTTATTCTAATGTTTGCTTTGCAAAGAGCTGATATTTTTGTAATATTTGACCTTGTGTGCGCCTGCCCAGACAAATGTCAAAGTGTTTAACAGACATTAAAACATACATACAAACACAGCTCAAGTGCATTAACGCCACAGTGCAACAATAAGCATCAATAGCCACATTAAATGTATTTTAAAAGAGTAAAATGTCAATAAATTCCCTCAGTCAGAGGCACAGCCAAACACTGAACTCTACAGCGTGATATGTACTCCTGTGGCGCCCCCTGCTGGTCTCCTCACGCCTCTGCAGCTCCAGACGCGGCTCTGGGCTCGACTGTCCGGCCTGACCTCTCACTGCGCATGCGCCTGGGCTTTACAGAGCAGAGCAGCGGAACACAGAGAAACCCGGAGCCGTAGAGAGTCCCGGAGCCGCAGAGAGTCCCGGAGCCGCAGAGAGAACCGGAGCCGCAGAGAGAACCGGAGCCGCAGAGAGAACCGGAGCCGCAGAGATGGTAAGGCTAAACTTCATTTGTTAAGTGCAGATTGTGCCGCAGACAGACCCGGGACACAGAGGCTCTGTGTGCGGAGGAAACAGCCGCTAACGTTAGCATTAGCTTTAGCCCGGTGTGAGTAAGCAAAACGCCGTTAGCTCCGCAAACAAACTCCCACAAACTGAAACCTGTTTCTGAACATTTACACACAGAACAAACCCGGGACAGTGGCTTTATTCTGCTCTCATTGTGAACGTTGATCAAATCTAAAGAAAAGAGTCTAAAAAGGGGAGATGTTTTTAGCTGAAGGAGCTAACACGGAGCTAACACGGAGCTAACATGGAGCTAACGCGGCTAAAGCTCAAACTTTGAGGCAAGGCAAGTTTATTTGTAGAGCACAATTCGTACACAAGGCAATTCCTCACACAACAGGAAAAAAGTGCATTAAAATCACAACGACAAGACAGAAATCACAAAATCTTAATTTAAAAGTGCCATTTCAGTCACTTTCGGTTTCATTTGAGCCAAACTGCGCACATTTAAAACATTTAAAAGGTGAAACTCTTAAATCTGGCACACTTTGTGTAAAAGTCATGATGCTTCAGATCTCAAATGATGATAAAAATACTACAGATAAAACTCTTATTCGCCGTGAATGTGAAGCGCTGTTAAACTTTAATCTTTACGTAATAAAAGAATGAGTCTTAAACTGGGCTTGGGTTACTATAGAGATGTATGTGACAGAGGAAAAGAAGCATGTCACTGTTGCTTTGGCTGGTTAAACCCTTGGCGTTTGAAGGTCTGTTTGGAGTCTGGCATTGAAAGGCTGTAGATTCAGATCGAACCATCTTTTCCCCTCCAAACCAATAAAAGACCATGTTCTGATCCTTGCTGCAGATAAACCCTTTCTCTGTAAGCGTGAATATCTTTGGCGGGTGAATCGGAGTCACTGCTGCATCTTTTGTTGGTTTAACAAAGATAAAACCCGTCTTCGTTCCATTGTGTCTGTAACGCACAGATTTAGTGTAGGTCTAGTCCTTTTATAACGCGTAGGCCGACAAAAACACATTTCTGTATTTTAAAATGTGCGTGCGGCGCGTGCGTGCTCCCGTCACCACCGCGCAGAGAAAAGCACATTGGAACGCTCTCACCGGTCTCGCAGAGTTGGGTCCAGTCGGTCCATATAACTCGGAGCCTGGTACCTGGTCCAAACCCGGGTAACAGACCTCGAATCAGCTCCAGACGCACACCTGCCAAAATAAATGAACCCCGACCCCACATCAGCTGACCTGATCAGCTGGTCAGGTCAGTATATTGAAAACAATCACACACATGACAGAAGCTATCTGCATACATTAAACAAAATATGTTGCCTGGGCTACAACGAGCCTCTGAGCCTCATCGTGTGTCATCGTGTAGCTCCTCCTCCTCAGTCTGAGCTGTCCGAATAAAGACTGTATTCAAGTTTACAGTCTGTTCTGTCAGACGTCAGCAGCCGGTTTCTTCCCGTTTCTGAAGGGACGGCAGCGTTAACTCTTTCGTTACCGTGGCGTCACATCGTGGACAGATATCGGTGGCTTTTGACCATCGATATTACTCGATGACATATATATCGGGTGATACCGATACTGGGCAGATATATTGGTGCACTCCTAAATTGGGGCGTCATCTGAATCCGAATCCTCTTTATTCAGACAAACTCCTCAGTCCACAGCTGTCAATCAATCCCAGCCTGTCAGCTGCTGTTAGCCCCACCCCTCCTGCATATTTAATGAGCTGTCTCGGGTGACGACCAGGTGACGCACCTGAGTCCGTCGGCTTCAGAACACGACTGAATCCACCACGGTCGAGTCCTCAGACGGCTGCAGTTACTCCTGTCAGGGGGCGACGGGAGAGACGGGGGCGACGGGAGAGACGGGGGGCACGGGAGAGAGCGGGGGCAAGGGAGAGACGGGGAGCAAGGGAGAGAACGAGAGGGGCAACGGGTAGAGACGGGGGCAACGGGAGAGGAGCGGGCGAGAGAACGGGAGAAGGCACGGGGCAACGGGAGAAGACGGGTGGAACGGGAGCATGCAGGAATTATGTGAGGAGCATTTCTTTTTTAATGTCTCCAGTCGTGCAACAGAATTCCTATTTCTACAGTCAAACTCAGCGTCACTGAAACTGAGTCGGAGCCGCAACGACCCGTGGGTTGACCGAATGAGCAGATACAGGAGGAGGCGCTGAAAGCATGGGAGGAGGAGGAGGCGCTGAAAGCATGAGGAGGAGGAGGAGGCGCTGAAAGCATGGGGGAGGAGGAGGAGGCGCTGAAAGCATGGGGAGGAGGAGGAGGCGCTGAAGCATGGGAGGAGGAGGAGGCGCTGAAATGCATGGGGAGGAGGAGGAGGCGCTGAAAGCATGGGGAGAGGAGGAGGCGCTGAAAGCATGGGGAGGAGGAGAGGCGCTGAAAGCATGGGGGAGGAGGAGGCGCTGAAAGCATGGGGAGGAGGAGGAGGGCTGAAAGCATGGGGAGAGGCGCTGAAAGCATGGGAGGAGGAGGAGGCGCTGAAAGCATGGGGAGGAGGCTGAAAGCATGGGGAGGAGGAGGAGGCGCTTGAAGCATGGGGAGGAGGAGGAGCGCTGAAAGCATGGGAGGAGGAGGAGGCGCTGAAAGCATTGGGAGGAGGAGGAGGCGCTGAAAGCATGGGGGAGGAGGAGGAGGCGCTGAAAGCATGGGAGAGGAGAGGAGGCGCTGAAAGCATGGGGAGGAGGAGGAGGCGCTGAAAGCATGGGGAGGGAGGAGGAGGAGGCGCTGAAAGCATGGGAGGAGGAGGAGGCGCTGAAAGCATGAGGGGAGGAGAGCGCTGAGAAGGAGGAGAGGAGGCGCTGAGACCCTGCTGAAATGTGCTGAAGACCCTCTGGACTAGAGCAGGATTGGGAGAATTGATGGTGGTCAGTTTGGTTTGAACACCACTCAGAAGAATGCTGAGTCCCAAGAACATCTCTACTGTGAACACCTCTGTAGAGGCTTGAGAGAAACGTGGTCTTCTAGTATGAGAACGAGCCAAGCACAGACAGGAAAACAAGGAGTGGCCTCCAGAAAAAGCATAGCAAGGTTCTGGATTGGCCCAGCCCGTCTCCAGACCTCAACCCAATCCAAAACCTGTGTTGCCAAGCGACAGCCCTCAAACATCACACTCTAGAGAAGATCTGTGCAGAGGAGTGGGCTAAAATACCAACTAAAGTGTGTGTGTGTGTGTGTGTGTGCGTGTGTGTGTGCATGTGCGCCTGGTCCAGAACTACAGGAACCGTTTGACCTCTGTCAGTGCCAACCAGGCCACATTGCAAAGGATTAAGTCACTTATGTGGCGGCCCAATACTTATGGACCCACACAACCTTTCCACAAATGGTGTGTGTGTTTGTGTGTAAAGTGACTGATCATGTCTGTGTTTTCAGTTCAGAAATCAGTACGACAACGATGTGACGGTGTGGAGTCCACAGGTCAGTGACATCTAGTGTTTGTACTGTCATCATTACAATATACTGTTTCTGAGATCCAAAACTGCAGTAATTTATGAAAGCTGATGGTGGGTTTGATAGAATGTACTGTGTTGCTATATATTTGAGTCTAGTACTATGTGTGTTGTATACTATTTTGAGTGCAGTATATCGTTGTTGTATGTATTTGAGTGCAGTATATCGTGTGTTGTATGTATTTGAGTGCAGTTATATCGTGTGTTGTATATATTTGAGTGCAGTATATCGTGTGTTTTATGTATTTCAGGGTCGTATTCATCAGGATGAATACGCATGGAGGGCTGTGAAACAAGGATCTGCCACAGTCGACTCAAGTCCAAGAGACTCGCTGTTCTGTGGCACTGAAGGTAGTGATGGGTTTGTGTGCGTGCGTCGTGAGTGTGTGTGCGTGTGTGTGTGTGGTGTGTGTGTGTGTGTGTGTGTGTGTGGCGCGCGGTGTGGGTTCGTGTGTGTGTGTGTGTGTGTGTGTTCACTCAGTGCAATAGAAACCAGAATGAGTTGTGTGTTCCCTCAGAGAGCTCAGTCTGAGCTGGCGGCTCATCAGAAGAAGATTCTTCATGTGGAGGTGAATCTCCATCGCTGGCCACCGCCGACGCCGGCTTCTATGGTAACGTCAATCTATAATCAATGCAAACCACGATCTACAGTATACACAATCTGTATAAACCAGACGAGGTACACAAGTCACAGCGACACGACAGTTCAACTGTACATTTACAAAGAGTATATGCATACTGGGGATGGGGGGACGGGGACTGGGGACGGGGGACTGGGGGATGAAGTTCACACAATCTAACTTTTATAGTATATTTATTCCTTGTCTCAGTGACTTTACATCACTCTGATGTTCTCTCGTGTCTCAGTGACTTTACATAAACTCTGATGTTCCCTCGTGTCTCAGTGACTTTTACATAACTCTGATGTTCCTCTCGTGTCTCAGTGACTTTAGCATAACTCTGATTTCCTCTCGTCTCAGTAACTTCATGCGACAAGAGTGTCTGGACTCCAGTTTGTGTTTGATCGACCTTGCCGACCTCCAGACTCGTGTCTCTCATTGGGAGCAGTATCCTTTTACTACGATAGTACTGTAGTACTAGTACATGACTACTGAAGTACTATTTTCTGTAAGTGTGAGTATCTTTAACTGGAGTCTTCAGAAACTCAGATCCCGACGCAGCGTTACGGGCGTCGCCGTACGGAGTGGTTTGCTCATCGCAGGATATGAGTGAGTAAGCACCTACAGTGCTGCGCAGACGGAGCGAGTGTGAGTTCGGCGCTTGTGCTGTGAGCGTTCAGCGTGTGCTTGCGTGAGCGTTCAGCCCAGTGAGCGTTCAGCGTGTCGCTTGCGCGTGAGCGTTCAGCCCTTGTGAGCGTTCAGCGTGTGCTTGGCCGTGTGAGCGTTCAGCCCTTGTGAGCGTTCAGCGTGGTGCTTGGCGTTAGCGTTCGGTGCTTGTGAGCGTTCGGTTTGTGTAGCGTTCGATGCTTGTGAGCGTCCGGTGCTGTGAGCGTCGGTGCTTGTGAGCGTCCGGTGCTTGTGAGCGTCGGTGCTGTGAGCGTCCGGTGCTTGCGAGCGTCCGTGCTTGTGCAGCGTCCGGTGCCGTGTTGAGCGCCGGTGCGTGGGTCCGTGCTGGCGTGTGAGCGTCCGGTGCGTGTGAGCGTCGTGTGCGTGTGAGCGTCCGGTGCGTGTGAGCGTCGGCGTGCGGTGTGAGCGTCCGGTGCGTGGCGTTGCTGTGAGCGTCCGTGTGCGTGTCTTGCCGTGATGTGTTCGGTGCTTGTGTGTTTCAGGACATGGGCCTCACACTGTTTCCTTCCGCAAATTACTTCGACTGTAAAGCGATGTCGATTGGAGCGCGTCTCAGAGCGCTCGCACTTATCTGGAGGAGGTGTATGGACCAGTTCAACGACTGTGAGTCGCACAACACGCACACATACACACACACAACAACACACACACAATCCACTCTGAATGTGTGTAATGTTGTAGGTAATCTGAATGAGTTTGGTGCAGCACGGACTGAGAGCTCTGAGAGACAACAGCGAGGACTCACCACCAAGGTCAGAAAGTACTTCTACTGTACTACTTTACTTGTACTCGCCTCTGTCATTGCTCTTACACCCGACACTCAACTGACCACATGCTCCTGACCTGTGGGGTGCCCAAGGGTCAGGCCTGGACCCTTCTGTTCAAACCTCTACATGCTGCATGAGTCAGGACTAAACGTGGGCCGGCCTCCTGCTGGTGCCAGTCAGGCTAAACGTGGGCGCCTCCTGCTGGTGCAGTCAAGGACTAACGTGGACCGGCCTCCTGCTGGTGCCAGTCAGGATAAACGTGGAACCGGCCTCCTGCTGGTGCCAGTCAGGACTAAACGTGGACCGGCCTCCTGCTGGTGCCAGTCAGGACTAAATACCCGGTGGGGGGGCCGGCCTCCTGCTGGTGCCGCCATGTGCTGAGATACGAGCAGGATACGTGGCCGGCCTCCTGCTGGTGGCAGTCAGGACTAAACGTGGGCCGGCCTCCTGCTGGTGCCGCCTCTGCTGGTGCCGCTCCTGCTGGGCCGTCCTGCTGGTGCCCTTGTGTGAAGTTGAATTCTATAAATAAACTTAAACTGATGTTTTCAGAACGTGTCGATTGGATTGTGGGAAAAAGAAATGGAGTTCACCATTTATGACGACGACGACGTGGGCGGTGTTTTTGGAAGGACTGGAGGCGGCCGCAGAAGAAAGGTCAGTACTGGAGTACTGGAGTACTGGAGTACTGGAGTACACTGGAACGGCTCTTCTGACTCTTTGTCCTTTGCAGGTGGCTCCGGCCGCAGACGCAGCCCCAGCTCCAGCCGCCGCAGACGAACCAATGGAACATTAGAGTCTGGTTAGAGTCTCATTAGAGTCTGGAATGTGCCACGGTCTGTTTTTCTATGACAATAAAAGTTAAAGATGTGACTCGCAGTGATGCATTCTGGGACATGGGCTTTTACAACCTTATGAACCAGGTTTAGTCCGAGGACAAGCGGGGGGGGGCGGCGGGGGGCTCCAGAGAGTTTTGAGAATGAAAAACAAACTGTTTAAACATTTATTTGAATACAAAACAAACATTGAATATTTGGATTTCAACACTTATTGCAGCGTCCCATCATTCTTTAGCCCCGCCCTCTGTTAGCCCCTCCCTCTTTTTATATTAAAACTTTAGAACCATAAACACACGGTGTGCAAATCAAAGCTTCACAGAAAGAACAGTTACAGTCTCTGGGCAAAAGGAACATTTGATCAGGATGAATGATTCTGTTGAAAATGGCTTCGAAACACTGAGTCAGACCCTGAAGTTTAGAGTTTAGAGCTGCACAAACTGAAAACAACTCGGTTTTGACATGAAAATGGGTTTAAAGGAACCTGCGTTTCATGAGCCGCTGCCAAAGAAGCACAAAAACGGGTCTAAAACGGGTCAGATTCACACGACTCTTTAGAGGGTTAGGGTTATGAGAATGTTGTTCACTGTTTTATTACATTCCAATCCTTTTATCTGCAGAAGAAGGAAAATACAACTGACACAAACGTGAGTACGTTTCCTTTTGTGCAGCTCTAAACATGACGCAGATTTGGCGTGTCACTGGCTGCAGCCGAGCAGCTCCAGGCGCAGCGTGATGCGGCCGTGCCAATCCCACGGAAGAACACGCACCAAACGGCAGAACAACGGCGGCTCCAGGTGGTTCTTCTTATGAACGTTGTTATCCGTGTTACCAGGAAAGATCTGCAACAGAGAAACGAGTTAAGACCTGCTCTAGTCCCGGTCTAGACCTCGTCCTGTCCCCTCAGGTCCTTCAGTCCCGGTTCAGACCTCGTCCTGTCCCCTCAGGTCCTTCAGTCCCGGTCTAGACCTCGTCCTGTCCCCTCAGGTCCTTCAGTCCCGGTTCAGACCTCGTCCTGTCCCCTCAGGTCCTTCAGTCCCGGTTCAGACCTCGTCCTGTCCCCTCAGGTCCTTCAGTCCCGGTCTAGACCTCGTCCTGTCCCCTCAGGTCCTTCAGTCCCGGTCTAGACCTCGTCCTGTCCTCAGGTTTCAGATCCGGTTCAGACCTGTCTGTCCCTCCAGGTTCAGTCCGGTTAGACTCTGTCCTGTCCCCAGGTCTTCATCCGGTTCAGACCTCGTTGTTCCCCTAGGTCTAGTCCCTGGTTCAGACCTCGTCCTGTCCCTCAGGTCTGAGTCCCGGTCTAGACCTGTCATGTCCCTCAGGTTCCTTCGTCCGGTCTAGACCTCTGTCTTACCTCGGGTCTTCATCCGGTTCAGACCTCTGTCCTGTCCCCTCAGGGTCCTTCAGGTCCGGTCTATGACCTCGTCCTGTCCCCTCAGGTCCTTCAGTCCCGTCTAGACTCGTCCTGTCCTCGGTCTTCAGCGTCCGGTCTCAGACCTCGTCCTGTCCCTCTCCGAGGTCTTCAGTCCCGGTCTAGACCTCGTCTGTCCCTTAGGTCCTTCAGTCCGGGTTAGACTCGTCCTGTCATCTCCGGGTCTCAGTCCCGTCTAGACTCGTCTGTCCCCTCAGGTCCTTCAGTCCGGTGTAGACTCGTCCTGTCCCTCAGGCTCTTCAGTCCGGTCTGACCTCGTCCTGATCCCCTTCCGGGTCCTTCGTCACGGTCTAGTACCTCGTCCTGTCCTCAGGTCCTTTCGAGTTCCCGGTGCAGTCTGTCCCCAGGCTCCTAGTCCGTCGACCTCGATCTCTTCGCCAGTCCGGTCACCTTCCGTCCCCGGTCCTTCAGCCTCGTCTAGACCGTTCCTGTCTCCTCTCAGGTCTCTGTCTAGTTCATGGTTGACCTGTCCTGTCCCCTCTGGGTCTTCAATCCGGTTATGTCCTGGTTCAGACCTTGTCCTGTCCCCTCAGGTCCTTCAGTCCGCGTTAGTTTCAACGTCCTTCCCTCCGTTTCAGTCTCCGGGTCCAGGGAAAACCCTTTTTCTTGCCGGGAGGCTCCTTGCAGACCCGGTCTAACTTTGTCCCACGTCTGTCCCGTAGCTGTCCTGCTCGGCCTTTAGTCCGTTTCGCCTGTCTGTCCACCTAGGTCCTTTTCAGTCCCGGTCTAGACCTCGTCCTGTCCCCTAGGTCCTTCAGTCCCGGTTAGACCTCGTCCTGTCCCCTCAGGTCCTTCAGTCCCGGTCTAGATGTCCTGTCCTCTCGGTTCCTTAGTCCGTCAGACCGTCTGTCCCGGTCTTCAGTCCCGGTTCAGACCTCGTCTGTCCCCTAGGTCTTAGTCGGTTGACTCGTCCTTCTCAGGTCCTCAGTCCCGGTTCAGACCTCGTCCTGTTCCCTCAGGTCCTTCAGTCCCGGTTCAGACCTGTCCTGTCCCCTCAGGTCCTTCAGTCCCGGTCTAGCCTCGTCCTGTCCCCTCAGGTCCATTCAGTCCCGGTCTAGACCTTCGTCTGTCCCTCTACGGGTCCTTCAGTCCCGGTCTAGACTCGTCCTGTCCCCGTCAGGTTCCTTCAGGTCCGTTCAGACTCGTCTGACTCAGGTCCTTCGTCCGGTCTAGACCTGTCCTGTCCCCTCAGGGTCCTTCAGTCCGGTCTAGACCTCGTCCTGTCCCCTCAGGTCCTTCAGTCCGGTCTAAGATCGTCTGTCTCAGGTCTTTCCGGTTAACCTCGTTGTCCCTCGGGTCTTCAGTCCCGGTCTAGTCCTGTTCAGACTTGTCCTGTCCACTCAGGTCTTCAAGTCCCGGTCTAGTCCATGGTTCAGACCTTGTCCTTGTCCCTCAGGTCCTTCAGTCCGGTTCAGACCTCGTCCTGTCCCTCAGGATCTTCAGTCCCGGTCTAGACCTCGTCCTGTCCCTCAGGTATTTCAGTCCCGGTTAGACCTCTGTCTGTCCCCTCAGGTCTTCAGTCCCGGTTCAGACCTCGTCTGTCCCCTCAAGGTCCTTTCAGTCCCGGTCTAGACCTCGTCCTGTCCCCTCAGGTCCTTTCAGTCCCGGTCTAGACCTCGTCCTGTCCCCTCAGGTCCTTCAGTCCCGTTAGACTCGTCTGTCCCCTAGGTCTTCATCCCGGTCTAGTCCTGGTTCAGACGTTGTTCCTGTCCCCTCAGGTCCTTCACAGTGGTCCATTCTTCTCCGTTCTGGCTGTAAGAGACTTTAAACGCCGTCAACAAACTGAGTGTGTCCAAAGTCTTTGGCCCCCTGAGTGATGATCCCAGTCAGCTTCTTCGGCGAGCCCAGGTCCACCTTAAAGCACACAACGGTCAGGTCCACGCCGTAAGGTCCAAAAGAACCGTATAAAAGCCAACGCGTCAGGTCCGCCTTAAAAGCGCACAAACGCGTAGGTCGCTAAGCGCACAAACGGTCAGCCGCCTTAAAAAGCCACAAACGCGTCAGGTCGCCTTAAAGCGCACAAACGCGTCAGGTCGCTTAAAAGCGACAAACGCGTCGGTCCGCCTTAAAAGCGCACAAACGCGTCAGGTCCGCACTAAAAGCGCACAAACGCGTCAGGTCCGCCTTAAAGCGCACGCGTTCAGTCGGCTAAAGCGCACAAACGCGTCAGGTCCGCCTTAAAAGCGCACAAACGCGTCAGGTCCGCCTTAAAAAGCGCACAAAACCGCAGTCAAGGTCACCGCCTTAAAAGCGCAAAACGCGTCAGGTCCGCCTTAAAAGGCGACAAACGCGTCAGGTCCGCCTTAAAGCGCACAAACGCGTCAGGTCCGCCTTAAAAGCGCACAAACGCGTCAGGTCCGCTTAAAAGCGCACAAACGCGTCAGGTCCGCCTTAAAAGCGCACAACCGTCAGTCAGACCGTTAAAAAGCGCACAAACGCGTCAGGTCCATTGTGATTCTGGAACCGTCAGTGGAGCACAGTCTGGACCAATCACGGTGAGCTTTGTAGTTTGGGCGGAGCCAAAGAAACCACGGCTGTATTATACTGACTGGATAAGACACAACCCGATGCAAATAGAGTAGTGGCCGCTCCGTGGTACTGCAGCCTCGCGGCCCAGACCAGTCAAAGAGTTCAGGCCGTTAAAATGGCCCACAGCTCGATTCTTTTTAGTCTAAAACTAAAATGGCAGGAGATTTCATTCTTTCACTGATTCTAAAATCCTCAAATGACATTTTTGACGCGGACGTGAACGGGGTCCGGTCATCTGCTGTCCGGCTGCACGTGGGCCGCCATCTTGTTCCCCTGGAGACTTAGGTTTGACTCAACTTTGATTCCCCGACTTGTTTTTTGTATCTGTCCTGGCCGTGGTCTAAACCTTGGTCTGGTTCTAGACTCCTTAGGATCCAATCGGTACTGGTCCAGACCCACCTGGTTTCTGGTCTGGACTCACCTGGATCCACTGGTTTCTGGTCGTTGGAGGCTGAGGTCCAGGCGTTGGTCTTTCCTTGTTTGTCGAGTCGAGCGTATTCTGGTTTCCAGGTGAAAGAATCCAAACCCCAGGTTCTGAAGGACGACGGGCCGAGATCTGAGAGTCTGAGATCAGACTCGGGAACGCAAACCCATCGGCTCCTGAGCAAACCTGTGACACAACACACACCACACGTGACCAACATGTGTGACATGATGTGGCCCGTGTGTGACATGTGTGAGACCCATGTAATGACGACACACGTGTGACGCACATGTGACACACGACATGTGTGTGACATGTGACACACGTGTGACGCACATGTGACACACGACATGTGTGTGACATGTGACACACTGTCATGTGACACATGTCACACACGTGTGACGCACATGTGACACACGACATGTGTGTGACATGTGACACACTTCATGTGACACATGTCACACACGTGTCACGCACATGTGACACACGACATGTGTGTGACATGTGACACACGTGTGACGCACATGTGACACACGACATGTGTGTGACATGTGACACACGACATGTGTGTGACATGTGACACACGTGTGACGCACATGTGACACACGACATGTGTGTGACATGTGACACACTTCACGTGACATATGTCACACAGGTGTGACACATGTCCGGCCTCAGGTGTCACATGTGTGACACATGTGTGACACACGTGTGTCACATGTCCTCAGGTACCATTGAGTTCACAGCCGATGAGCTCCAGTCTCATGGTGCAGCCTCTGCGACAAACCACGGGAAGAATCCTGATGAACTGAGCCACGAGCGGAGGATCCAGCAGTGTGGTCTTAGGAGTGTCTTTGTCCACGTTACCTGAGAAGACCTGAGAGAGGAACGTCAGAGAGGAACGCGAGAGAGGAACGTCAGAGAGGAACGCGAGAGAGGAACGCGAGAGAGGAACGCGAGAGAGGAACGCGAGAGAGGAACGCGAGAGAGGAACGCGAGAGAGGAACGCGAGAGAGGAACGCGAGAGAGGAACGTCAGAGAGGAGCAGATGAAAGGATAATAGTTCATGCCTAAAACATGCACTGAACCCAAAACCTGATCATATAAAAGAGTCTCCTCGGCTCCGGGAACTGGGCACACCATCTCCCCAGACCACAGGGTCCAGGCACAGGTCGGGGGTCTTGTTACTCACCAGATCTTTGCCGTTTCTCTGGTAGAAGCTGAAGCCGGTTCCATTCAGGCTGAAGGCTACTTTAAAAGCTTTCACAAACTCAGAGTAGCCCAGACGCCCCGCCCCCTGAGAGACCAGACCTGAGACTCTCATGACCCGGGTCAGATCCACCTGGAACCAGAGCAGAAACCAGGGTTATGGTCTGGACACACAGAAGGGCAGAGCAAGCCTCACACACTTAAAGAAACAGTCTGTCAGGAGTTTTAAATGTTTTCACTATTTGTACTCTCTGACTCCATCTTGTGCTAAAGCGCCGTATTTCCACTGATGCTGACTTACATGCTAAGCTAACTTACATGTTGAGCTTACATGCTAAGCTAACCTACATGTTGAGCTAACAACATGAAGCTAGCAAAGCACTTTAGCTACAGCTGTCTCCTGTTTAACGACGCATATTGTCGAGACAAAAGAGCTCTGAAGTGAATCTCACATCACCTGTAGAGGGCGCTCTCTCTCACCTGTATCCATGGGTTCTTGTCGTGAGGGGCGGAGCTCCAGGCGTTCACGAGGCCCTTGAGGTTCAGTCGAGCAAGTTCCGGGCCCCAGCGCTGTAAACCCATCAGAGTGTAACGGACCGAAGAAGACCGGATCTGAACCTCTGAGATGCCTCCGCCCTCCAGACCCAGACGAGAGATACAACCTGAGGACCGGAGGAGAACCGGGTCTAGAGCAGGACTAAACCAGGTCTGAACCAGGACTGAACCAGGACTGAACCAGGACAGGACTGAACCAGGACTAAACCAGGACTAAACCAGGACTAAACCAGGACTAAACCAGGACTAAACCAGGACTAAACCAGGACTAAACCAGGACTCACGCAGGTGGCAGCGTTTTCCCACATAAGGAGAAGGACAGTTGCAGCTGAAGTCTCCGTTCAGGTCTGAACATGTTCCTCCGTTTTCACAGGGTTTGTCCATGCACTCGTTTGTGTCTGAAATAAACACACAATTAATACAGACAAACGGGCGTTAACCACGGACAAACGGGCGTTAACCACGGACAAACGGGCGTTAACCACGGACAAACGGGCGTTAACCACGGACAAACGGGCGCTAACCACGGACAAACGCGCGCTAACCACGGACATAAGCGCGTTTAACACAAATGCGTTTGTCCGCGGTTAACGCGCGTTTGTCCGTGTTTAACGCGCCTTTATCTGTGTATAACGCGACAGATGCGCGTTAAACACGGACAAATATCCTGACAAAGACCCAGTGTTTTCTAAAAGTATTTATGAAAGGATGTACTTTCAAAGGGAATAATATCTAAATTGAATCAATGTATTTCTAATCTGGACAAACTAAATATATACAAAATAAGTGGGAGGGAGAGAGTGATCTTATCATGACGGACAAAGAGTGGGAAGATGTTTGTACATCCTACAAAATCACATGTTTGGAGAGAATTCTGTTGTGTCACGTTTCTTTATAACTCCAGATCAAAGTGCTCATTATTCACAGGGAAATGCAACTGTTGGAGAAACAGCGCCACCAGGAGGCAAACCACTATCACGTGTTCTGGGACTGTCCTGTTGCTCATAATTTTTGGACTGAAATTAAGGATGCACTTCAAACAGTTTTTGACATTCAACTCAATTTTGGAACTTTGTGCTTGGGCCTCAGAACTCCAGCCATGGACAGTGAATGGATACCTTTTGGAATGTGCTTTTGGCAAAGGGAAAAAAGGCAGTAACAATGAAATGGATGACGCAGGACCCCCCTGACGATCAAGGACTGGACTGACATAATTACAGCAATTAGACAAATGGAAAAAATAACAATCGAACTTAATTTGGAAAAGGACCGACTCTGGACTTGTTGGGACTGTTTTTAAACTTGTTTAAAAGTTTAGTTGATGTTTGTATTGAACTTGCTCTCTGACTCAAGGCAGATAGAGACTGTGTGTGTCCCTCGTCACCTGTTCAGTCACTCCAACACCACACAACTCAGTCACTCCTACACCACACAACTCAGTCACTCCTACACCACACAACTCAGTCACTCCTACACCACACAACTCAGTCACTCCTACACCACACACTCAGTCACTCCAAAACCACACAACTCAGTCACTCCACACCACACAACTCAGTCACTCCAACACCACACAAATCAGTCACTCCAACACCACACAACTCAGTCACTCCAACACCACACAACTCAGTCACTCCAACAAAAAAAACCACATAAACTCAGTCACTTCCACACCATCATCCAGTTCTGTACTGTGGTTTTTCTTGTTTTATTCTCTTGTTACAGTGTCCTTGGGTTCTGAAAGGCGCTTTTAAATAAAATGTATTATTATTATTATTTAACTGAAAATGGCTTCAACCAGATGATTATGTCTAATTATGACTAAATGAGCCAAGCCCCACCCACTCATTTAACTTTCAGACCTCCAGGAGCACAGGCCGAGGTGGTGTGTGGCAGTGGTCTCCACACTCAAGCCCACTCTTGAGTCCTAAAATTAACAATGCATTTAGGCTCATTTGAAGCCGTCATGTGATCAATCACATGTCCAAATGGAAAACAAAAAATGAGTCCTGTTCGTGGTCCTCTAAAACCCCTGGTCCCTATTCAGAGTCTCTTTTTAACAGAGTTCTGCAGACTTTATATCAAACTTCGGTGTTAGACTGGAATTAAAGTAGTGATTAGTTGTGAGAGTTTCAATATCCACGTGAAAACCTATGAACGGATAACTCTCTCAGTAATTCTTTCAACGCTACCTGTTAGATATCTCACTCACAAACCACACTCGTAGATCTTGTTCTAACATATAGAATAGAGATTAGAAGACCTCATTATCTTTCCCTCAAAACCCTAAACTGTCAGATCATTTCCAGATCACCTTTCCAGTTTGTCTTTAAAGATTATCCAACCCCACAAAATAAAGTTTCCATTTAATGAAAAGGACAATATCAGAAAAATCCATCTCAAAGTCCAAGAGAAATAATAGAGCCAGTATTCAGCGACATGGTCATGTGATCATGTCATGTGATCACGTCATGTGATCCTGCGTGAGAACGGCCTTAGTCCCAGTGTAATTGATCAATTTGTTCGACTTGACCATGAAACTCTCTGAAGTCCGCTCTTGATGTTGCAGCTCCGCTAAAGCAGAAGGTCATTAGGCCCCAAACGCGCCTCCCCATGGTACAAAGGAAGAACTGCGTTCACATAAAACAAAAACCCTTTGGTCGCTCCCACACGGAGGAATTCTCCCTAAAAGCCATGGAAAATCTGCCTACTGTCCTAGTAAGCAGCTCTGCGTAAGGCCCAAACCAGGAGGTACTATTCAAATTTAACTGAAATTCCGTCAACAAAAATAACACTAGATTTCTTTTTCAGCGCTTGTAGCCACGGTAACAACATCTGTCCCAGCGCGCCCAGTACCCCCCAGTTAGCCGTCACTCCCAGCTTCCTGTCTCACGCATAATATCTTCTATTTTTTTAACAATAAAATAAAAACAATCAGAAATAAATGAGATGAAAACTCTCCCACTTTATGGCCCTTCGCGGCATCGCTGATGAACAAGCCCAAGCTGTAAAACTAGTGCTCCCATTAGAAATCCATCAGTGACACTAGAAAGGTTCCAGAACTTCCAGCCAGCTTTAGGTCGTCCTACGCAAACATCTTCCCTACCGTTCTAGAAACACCTAATCCCCCGCCGCCCATGTAGTAAGTAGTGGCGACATGATATCGATTCCAAGACAGACCCCCAAGACATATCTTCCCTAGATAGCTATAGATTCCTATTCTATATAAAATAAAAATACCTTACTTAGAAATGGTTATGTTTCCACAATCGCCTTCAAACATGCAGTCATCATAAACCGCTTCTGAAAAGCCTCCATCTATATCCTCTGACCAGTTGATAAACTACAGACCTATTTCAAATCCACCTTTGCTCTAAAATCCAATGAAAGAGATATGCCCTGATAAGGTCAGCAGTATGCATGCTTTTTAATTTTATGCGTCAGCCCTTTTATAGTAATTTTAAATTGTTTCCTAATGCCCTTTTTTGATTGAATATATAGTGTTTTATTAATATTTGTACTACAGATGGTTCAATACATTCGCCGCCCCCGTGTTAAATGGCCATAAGAGACAAGTTCCTACGTGCTTGAATTTTGTTCATATTACCAATGGCAATAAATCTCTTTACTGATTCTGATTCTGATTCTGAATAACAGCTTTGTCGCCACCATAACATACATATAAATTATTCTAAGTTTTCTCCAATCAGGTCCAAACACACACCACATAAACACACTCAAAACACTCTGGCCAACTAGTTTACACAACATCTCTACTGATTTGATATATTCAAGCTGCTTTGACCCTGACGAAATAGGACTGTGCGTCTCAATACCTTGGATTCTATTGACGCACCTCAGCCGACGAAAAAAATAAACAGACACAACAAAAAAAAAAACAAGAAAAACACAAACAATAACAACAATCAACAACCCCGCCCTCAGCTGCTTTAAATCCTACCCAAATTGAATACGGTACCACGTTGTTCACCAGAGCTCCTCCCCCTGTTCTAAAGTAACCTACGGCGTAGCTACCAGGCGTTCAGTTTCTCGCGTCCAGTCACTGTTCCTCTTTAACATATGCCCGTGACGGTCAACAGAATGATCAGAGGTCATTCACTAATCCACTGTCTCTGCAGATGACACACAGTAAACTGTATTTTATCAAATTGAAACCTATAGATCCCCAAGACCGATAATACTCAGACAGACTTGGAGACTATGTAGTGAAGAGTAAAGATTAAACCTTGGAGGACACTTCATTATAATGCTCTCATAGAACCCTGAATAAAACCCAGGTACATAACTAGGCCTAATCATCATACGAGAACGCTTCATAACTGAGCAGATGGTACCCACTGGACCACGTTCAGTGTGGCCCTCCCAGCTCCCACTGAAGAAACCTTGGAGTCTGATTGGACACAAGAGCTCTCATTCAAAGCTCAACATAAATCAAGCCTGATAAAACAGAGCCCTATTTCCATCGAGCCTAAAAAGAGATCAAAATCAGGACAAATCTGGCCTAAAAGTGATGAACTGAAGAAACAACTCTCCCTGCCGTTTGTAACATCTCGATTAGACTACCTAGTAACTCCTGCTGCAGCAGTGTCCTGAGAAAGCCCCATGAAAAGCTTTCAATTGTTCAAACAAATAGCTAACGAGACAAAGATTACGAACAGGAACCTAAAGAAAGAGAGCACATTGACGCCGGTGCTGGAGTCTCTTCACTGGCTTCCTGTCGAGTTTAGAAATCACATTTAAACTCCTCCCCCTGACTTCCAAAGCCAATAATGACCACGCCCCATCTGACCTCTAAGAGGTCATATAGGACCTTATCATCCAATCAGAGCCACTTCGTTTCTCATAAGGCTAGGACTTCTGGTGGTCCCAAGGGTTCTCTAAAAGCACCAGTAGGAGGTAGAGCGTTTAGCTCCCAAGCCCCTGTGTTGTGGAATCAGCTCCTGTCCATGTTAAAGAGGCCGACACAGTCTCCGACACAGTCTCTTCAATTAAGACCAGGCTTCAAACGTTCCTCTTTATGAAATGGCTTATGGTCCAGGGGGCCAGTTAGGAACAGGAATAAAGACCTATAGTTTCAGCTCCTCTGCCCTAGGACCACCTCTGGGGGAAGTATGGAGCTGGAGCTCTTCTCTCTGATGAAGACTACTTTTCTATCAAACAATATCTAATATTTAATTTCACTTGTGTCTGTTCATCTCTTTTCCTTCTTCTTCTCCCACTTCCCCGACGGGAGTGGAGCAGGCACATCGAGGACCTGTGGATCCAGAATGCTCCTCAACTGCTGAGTAACGGTCTCTACTCCAGATGAAACGGTTCTTTCATCGGCCTCGAAGAATTGGTTCTCCTCCTCGATGTTCTGTCCGTCTTGAGGGAGTCGGATCTCTCCTTCACTGTGGAACTCCTCCAGGTTTCTACTTTTTCCCAAAAGAGGTTTGGTAGTTTCTCCTACAAAAGGAGGGTCTAAGGACAGGGGGGCTTGGGACATCTGTCTAAGGACACAGGACGCTGGACATTTCCAAGTCCCTATGAACACTGTTTATGTTTGTTTTCCACTGTAGCCCCTCGAGACCACTACAGTTGTGATTTTGGGCCTTACAAAAAATAAAATTGAATTGAAAAAAAAAGAAAAAGCTCAGATCCTCCGAGTGTGAAAAAGAAGCCATCATCTCCTTAAAGACCTAAAAAAGGAAGGACCGACTTGACTGTGCCTCACATAGACCCATCTCAGTTCTGTCCAAAAGAATGGACCAAATCCTCCCACATAGTGATCCACAATGGATCTGACCGGATTATGAGCCAAACGGACATGAGCAAACGACAAACACAAGACAACATCAGACCATCTTTACACACAATGAGCCAAATACACACACAACAAAACAAAGTGGAATAAGAAGTCTGGACCTGAGAAGGTTTGGATTCTAACTAAATTTAAAACAGACGACAAATATTGAGGCTCTTTTCGATCGTCCAACATCAAGAATTAAACTCAATGGTCATCTGACGAATCCACTGACTCTGGAAAGGGGGGTGACACAGGGCTGTGCCTGGTCCCCCCTCCTGTTTGCTTTGTACTTGTGAATCGTTTTTGGGTTTTCCAATATATTGGGCCAATGGTTCCGTGTTACAATTGTGTTACTGCTGATGATGGCCTGCTACGTTTGACCAAAGGAGACATTTCCATAACAATGAAGAATTGGTCCGGATACAACCCCTCTGTCCTTTAGAAAGACTTTCCCATTTCAATGGAGGTAAACCGCTATCACACGTTTTGGGACGAGAATGGACAATTTGGACAGACTTTGGACGAAATGGGACAATTCCGCTGGACTACAACTTCAGAACTACTTGTATCATTTGTTTATTCTCTCTGTGTCTCGTTCTGTGTTCTCATTGTGTTCTCTTGTATATTCTTTTTTTAAACTGAGGAGAGATGTTTCCAGAATCTACTCTTGTTTGTGGTGTATAGATTTACACTAAAAGAAACAAGAACGCCTCCTATGGGCAGGTGGTGAAAATGGAACATGGAGGGCTCAGATCCTGTCACTCAGCTCTGCTCCAGTCTTTAGACAGATGTTTCAGATGAAGAACACTGGATCTGATCCAAAGAGCCAACTAATGTCAGCAGCAGGATTCACGGACTTAACCAGGACTAAAGGAGGTCTAAACCAGGACTAAAGGAGGTCTAAACCAGGACTAAACCATCAGTGAGTCTGTACAGAACAGTCTGTCCAGTATCACGAGTTTCCTCCTCCAGTGAGCCAAACACACTCCTCCTCTTCCTCACTCTTTCTTTAGTTTTGAACAGGTTTTTGCCGCTGTGTTTTCGCCCGGCGACAGAAGCATGTGACCAAATGTGGCGCTGTGATTGGCTGAGGAGGCGCGACCGAGTCATGTGAGGACAAATCTATAAATACACTCACCAGCAGTTTCACAGGCATTGACCAGGTCTAAGATTGTAACTAGTTTTAGTCAGGCCAGAGCTGTTTTCCTAGAACTGTGTTGAACTACTGAACATGACCTTCTGGACTAAGAACTTCTGGACTTAGACCTTCTGGACTAGACCTTCTGGACTAGACCTTTGGACTAGACCTGTGACTAAACCTTCTGGACTAAACCTTTAAAAAGCCCCAGGTTCTGAAAAGCATCATTTAAAACAATTCATCGATGTCCATTCAATGATGTTTAAGACAGTTAGTGACCAGGATTCTAACTGGTTTTAGTTAGTTCCTGGGCGTTAGTCCTGGTGTAGTCCTGTTAGTCCTGGGTCCTAGTCCTGGGTTAGTCTGGGTTACCTTGAATGCGAGAACAGGTGAAGTCCTGGACTCCTGTGGACACAGTTGAACATCACTGAATCTACATTCATCCCGCTGTCCCCCCCCATCCAACAGCTGTCCCCCCCCTCCAACAGCCTGTCCCCCCCCTCCAGCAGCTTCCCCCCCCTCCAGCAGCTGTCTCCCCCTCCAGCACTGTCCCCCCCTCCAATACAGCTGTCCCCCCCTCCAGCAAGCTGTCCCCCTCCAACAGCTGTCCCCCTCCACAGCTGTCCCCCCACTCCAGACAGCTGTCCCCCCCCACTCCAACAGTGCCCCTCCCCCTCCAAGCTGTCCCTCCCTCCAGCAGCTGTCCCTCCCCCTCCAGCCAGCTGCTCCTCCCTCAGAGCGTTCCCCCCCCCAGCAGCTGTCCCCCCCTCCAGCAGCTGTTGATGACTACTATGTTGGTCATGTGGCTGGGGGCGGGGCTTTAGTGGCCTATAACACTAACTTTGAAGAGTGAATCAAATATCTGTCAAAAAGGGTTAACCCTTTAACCTTTAACCTTTGACCTGGGGTTTAGTCGGTCTTTAGTCACTCACCTGGTCTCGCAGTGCACTCCAGTGACCTCTGGGGCAGACGCAGTAGTACTGACTGAACAACGTCTCCTCTGCGTTCTCCGACACGACTCACACTGTTCCATCGTTTCAGACACGGGTTTGGACTGCACGGCCTGAGGCAGACCACTTCGTTCAGCACATAATTGACCACACAAAGGCTTCAGCACATTTGACCCACACAAAGGCTTCAGCACATTTGACCCACACAAAGGCTTCAGCACATTTGACCCACACAAAGGCTTCAGCACATTTGACCCACACAAAGGTGCAAATCTGTGACCCAGACTATTTATGAATGAAGTGTTTTACTGACAATGTAATGTCGTTTAGTACGTTTACCTGTCTCTCTCTCGGTGCAGTTGTCTCCAGTGAAGTCGTCAGGACAGATGCAGAAGAACTCGGTTCCTGCTGCGTTCACACACGTTCCTCCGTTTGCACAAACGTTCACCTCACACAAGTCTCCTACAACACACAAAGCACAAGCTCAATTTAGTTAGTCTAGTCCGGATTTAGCAAGGGTCCAGTCTGGATTTATCTGAGGCCCAGTCTAGATTTAGCTGGGGCCTAGTACCAGTTTGGACCAGTGAGTGTAATCCCTGACCCAGATGTTTCAGATGATCTTCAGGATGATTCTGGAGCTTCGTGTTCAAACAGAAGCAGCACTTTCAGAGCAGATTCAGGGTCAGTGAGTCTGAATGAGTCTGGGACAAGACCCGGACTACAAAAGGACCACACAGTGGAGTCTTCAGGATGAAAGGAGGAGGCGGAGTCACATGACGCACATCAAACACGCCTCACTGACTCTGAACGGTCTAACCCGGATGCCCTGTCACACATTCAAAACATGAGCTGCCATGAAGAAGCCTTCAAACGAGTCGCAAACGCCATTTATTCATGCATTCATGCATTCATCCATTCATGCATTCATCCATTCATGCGTTCATGCATTCATCCATTCATCCATTCATGCGTTCATGCATTCATCCATTCATGCATTCATGCATTCATGCGTTCATGCATTCATGCATTCATGCGTTCATGCATTCATGCGTTCATGCATTCATGCACACGTCAAACTTATAAACACAGTCCAACATAATGTTCCATCTTTAATTTACAGAATGATGAAAGGGATTTGAACCGGCCACCTTCCAGTCTGGGGGCTCAGAACATCATAATTCTGATAATCATGAGAGATGTTCTTCAAACAAAGAGCTGGATCACAACTGATCAATACTAAAACCCGACGCTGATACTGTTATTGACTGAAATCAATGTGATCAGTTCATCTTAGCCACAGACTCGTTATTACCTCGTTAGTACTTTGTTCGAGAAAACCCCTGAAGCTCCTGAGGCTCCTGATGGTCCTGAAGCTCCTGAGGCTCCTGAGGCTCCTGAAGCTCCTGAGGCTCCTGATGGTCCTGAAGCTCCTGAGGCTCCTGAGGCTCCTGAGGCTCCTGAGGCTCCTGAAGCTCCTGATCGAATCTCCTGAGGGTCCTGAGGCTCCTGAGGCTCCTGAAGCTCCTGAGGCTTCTGAAGCTCCTGAAGCTCCTGAGGCTCCCGAATCTCTGAAGCTCCCGAATCTCCTGAGGGTCCTGAGGGTCCTGAGGCTCCTGAGGCTCCTGAGGTTCCTGAAGCTCCTAGGCTTCTGAAGCCTCTGAAGCTCCTGAGGCTCCCGAATCTCTGAAAGCTTCCGAATCTCCTGAGGGTCCTGAGGGTCCTGAGGGTCCTTGAGGCTCCTGAGTTCCTGAAGCTCCTGAAGCTCCTGAGGGCTCTCCGAATCTCCCTGAGGCTCCCGAATCTCCTGAGGGCTCCTGAAGCTCCTGAGCGCTATCTGAGGCTTCTGAAGCTCCTGTGGCTTCTGAAGCTCCTGAGGCTCCGAATCTCCTGAGGGTCCGAGGGTCGAGGTCCTGAAGCTCCGGAGACTCCTGAAGCTCCTGAGGCTCGAGGCTCCTGAAGCTCCTGAGGCTCCTGAAGCTCTGAGGCTCCTGAAGCTCCTGAAGCTCCTGAGGCTCCTGAAGCTCCTGAAGCTCTGAGGCTCCTGAAGCTCCTGAGGTTTCTCTGAAGCTCCTGAGGTCCTGAGGCTCCTGAAGCTCCTGAGGCTCCTGAAGCTCCTGAGGCTCCTGAAGCTCTGAGGGTCCTGATGGTCCTTGAGGCTTCTGAAGCTCCCGGAATCTCCTGAGGGTCCTGAGGGTCCTGAGGGTCCTGAAGCCCTGAGGCTCCTGAAGCTCCTGAGGCTCCTGGGGCTCCTGAGAATCCTGAGGGTCCTGATGGTCCTGAGGCTTCTGAAGCTCCGAATCTCCTGAGGGTCCTGAGGCTCCTGAGGCTCCTGAAGCTCCTGAGGCTCCTGAAGCTCCTGAAGCTCCTGAGGCTCCTGAGGCTCCTGAGGCTCCTGAGGCTCCTGAGGCTTCTGAAGCTTGAGGCTCCTAGAAAGCTCTGAAGCTCCTGAGGCTCCTTAAGCTCCTGAGGCTCCTGAGGGTCTGATGGTCCTGAGGCTTCTGAAGCTCCCGAATCCTGAGCGTCCTGAGGGTCCTGAGGGTCCTGAAGTTCCTGAGGCTCCTGAGGGCTCCTGAGGCTCCTGAAGCTCCTGAGGCTCCTGAAGCTCCTGAGGCTCCTGAGGCTCCTGAGGCTCCTGAAGCTCCCGAGGCTCCTGAGCTCCTGAGGCTCCTGAGGCTCCTGAGGCTCCTGAAGCTCGAGGCTCCTGAGGCTCCTGAGGCTCCTGAGGTTCCTGAAGCTCTGAGGCTCTGAAGTCCTGAGGTCCTGAAGCTCCGTGAGGTCCTGAGCTCCTGAGGCTTCTGAAGCTCCTGAGGCTCCTGAGGCTCCTGAGGTTCCTGAAGCTCCTGAGGCTCCTGAAGCTCCTGAGGCTCCTGAAGCTCCTGAGGCTCCTGAGGGGTAGCGTCGCAGTGGGTTTAATCCTGAGTTTGTTGATCTGGTTCAGTGTCTGTGGAAGGTTTGAAAGCTAAAACAGAGCTGAACTCACACACTCACAGAAGGTTTTTATATTTTCACACAACTAAAGATCTCCAGCGTGAAACAGAACATGAATGTTGTTCAGAGGAGTAAGAAATGTGCCGTTACATTCTGAAGAGAAACCACCGGTTGGACCAGTTTTCTGGAGGGGACACTGACTCAACTCTGCGAGTCACCACACAACGGCCTTTCACAACAGTTATACACAGCCATCAACACACCATTAAACATCATCAAACACACCACAAACACAACCATCAACACACTGACGTGAATAAACGACATTAAAGTGGTCTTTTATTCTGTGTGCGACAGGCGGCTCAGGTGCTGGCCCTCTACTGTCCAGGCAGAACTGGCCCATTTTGGCCCATCTTTTGACAATGAAATCAACTGAAATCCAGGCCACATGCCAGTCATTAAAATGCATGACGTCAGCTGCTGGAGTAAACGGTCTCTACTCCTGAAAAACGTTTCTTCATCTTCCTCAAAGAACTGGTTCTCACTCTGAATGGTTCTGGTCCGTCCGAGGGAGTGGGATCTCTCCTTCACTTGTGAACTCCTCCAGGTTTCTACTTTTTCCCAAAGAGGTTTGGTGGTTTCTCCTGCAGAAGGAGGGTCTCAGGACAGGGGGGCTTGGGACATCTGTCTGAGGACACGGGATGTGGGACATGACCAAGTCCTATGAACACTTGTTTGTTCTGTTTCCACTGTCGCCGAGGAAACCGCTGGTGCGATTCTGGGCGTGACAAAAATAAATTTGATTGAAAAAAATGTAATCAAAATATAGTACAATAACTCTGCTCACAAACACAGATGTCATATTAGGATTTATGATATTATCGTAGAGTTTAACTCTATCTCTAGCTCCAACTCTAGCTCCAACTCTAGCCCTAACTCTAGCTCTAACTCCAACTTTAGCTCTAACTCTAACCCTAGCTCTAACCCTAGCTCCAACTCTAGCTCCAACTCTAGCTCCAACTCTAGCTCTAACTCTAACCCTAGCTCCAACTCTAGCTCTAACTCTAACCCTAGCTCTAACTCTAACCTTAGCTCTAACCTTAGCTCTAACTCTAACCTTAGCTCTAACCTTAGCTCTAACTAACTAACGCTAACTCTAGCTCTAACTCTAACCCTAGCTCCAACTCTCACCCTAGCTCTAACTCTAGCTCTAACCTTAGCTCTAACTCTAACCTTAGCTCTAAGTCTAATCGTAGCTCTAGCTCTAACTCTAACCCAAGCTCTAACCCTAGCTCTCACTCTAACCCTAGCTCCAACCCTATTTCTAACCGTAGCCCTAGCTCTAACCCTGGCTCTAACCCTAGCTCTAACTTTAGCTCTAACCCTAGCTCTAACCCTAGCTCTAGCTCTAACTCTAACCATAGCTCTAACTCTAACCATAGCTCTAGCTCTAACCTTAGCTCTAACTCTAACCATAGCTCTAACTCTAACCATAGCTCTAGCTCTAACCTTAGCTCTAACTCCAACCATAGCTCTAACGCTAGCTCTTACTCTAACCGTAGCTCTAGCTCTAACTCTAGCTCTAACTAACTCTAACCCTAGCTCCAACTCTAACTCCACCTCTAACTCTAACTCCACCTCTAACTCTAGCTCTAACCCTAGCTCTAGCTCTAACTCTAACCATAGCTCTAACTCTAACCATAGCTCTAACCTTAGCTCTAACTCCAACCATAGCGCTAACCCTAGCGCTAGCTCTAACCGTAGCTCTAACCCTAGCTCTAGCTCTAACCCTAGCTCTAAGTTTAATCGTAGCTCTAGCTCTAACTCTAACCCTAGTTCTAACCCTAGCTCTAGCTCTAACCCTAGCTCTAACTTTAACTCTAACTCTAGCTCAAACTCTAACTCTAACCCTAGCTCTAACCCTAACTCGAGCTCTAGCTCTAACCCTAGCTCTAACTCTAACCGTAGCTCTAACTCTAACCGTAGCTCTAACTCTAACCGTAGCTCTAGCTCTAACCTAACTCTAACCCTTAGCTCCAACTCTAGCTCAACTCTAAGCTCCAACTCAACACTCGAACCCAGCTCTAACTCTAACTCTAGCTCTAACTCTAACCGTAGCTAAGCTCTACCCTAGCTCTAACCACAAGCTCTAACTTTAGCTCTAAACCCTAGCTCTAACCCTAACCCTATCTCTAACTCGTAGCTCTAGCTCTGAACCCTAGCTCTAACCCGAGCTCCAACGTCTTAGCTCCAACTCTAGCTCCAACTCTT
The DNA here is from genome assembly GCA_015082035.1 of Chaenogobius annularis. Lineage (NCBI taxonomy): Eukaryota > Metazoa > Chordata > Actinopteri > Gobiiformes > Gobiidae > Chaenogobius > Chaenogobius annularis. The sequence goes on from BJKM01001175.1 coordinate 80,556, forward strand.
GCTCCAACTCTAGGCTCCCAACTCTAGCTCCCAACTCTAGCTCTAACTCTACTCTAACTCCAACTGTTAGCTCTAACTCTGAACCCTAGCTTAACCCTAACCCTAGCTCCAACTCTAGGTCTAACTCTAACCCTAGCTCTAGAACTCTAACCTTAGCTCTAACCTTAGTCTAACCTTAGCTCTAACTTAGCTCACTAACTAACGCTTAACTCTAACGCCTAACTCTAGCTCTAACTCTAGCTCTAACTCTAACCCTAGCTCCAACTCTAACCCTCAGCTCTAAAACTCCAGCTCTAAACCGTTAGCTTCTAACTCTAACCTTAGCTCTAAGTCTAATCGTGCTCTAGCTCTAAACTCTAACCCAGCTCTAACCCTAGCTCTAACTCTAACCCTAGCTCAACCCTATTTCTAACCGCTAGCCCTAGCTCTAACTTTGCTCCAACCTAGCTCTAGCTCTAAACCCTAGCTCTTAGCTCTAAACTCTAACCATAGCTCTAACTCTAACATAGCTCTAGCTCTAACCTATTCAGCTCTAACTCCAAGCCATAGCGCTAACCTTTAGCGCTAGCTCTAACCGTAGCTTCTAACCCTAGCTCCTTAACCCTAGCTCTAAGTTAAGTCGTAGCTCTAAGCTCTAACTCTAAACCCTAGTTCTAACCTAGCTCTAGCTCTAAACCCTAGCTCTAACTTTAACTCTAGCTCAAACTCTAACTCTAACCCTTAGCTCTAACCCTAAACTCGAGCTCTAGCTCTACCCTAGCTCTACTCAACCGTGCTCTACTCTAAAACCGTAGGCTCTAACTCTAACCCTAGCTCTAACCCTAGCTCTAACTTAGCTCTAACCCTAGCTCTACCCTAACCCTAATCTCCAACCGTAGCTCTAGCTCTAACCCTACCGCTCTGAACCCTAGCCTCCAACTCAGCTCCAAAATCAGCCCCAAACTCTAGCTCAACTCTAAGCTCCAACCCTACTCCAAGCCACTACTTCCAACTCTTAGCTCCAACTTAACCCTAGCTCTAACTCTAACCTTAGCTCTAACTCTAACCATAGCTCTAGCTCTAACCTTAGCTCTAATCCAAACCATAGCTCTAACTCTAGCTTCTTACTCTAAACCGTATCTAGCTCTAACTCTAACTCTAGCTCTAACTCTAGCTCTAACTCTAACTCTAGCTCTAACTCTAACTCTAGCTCTAACTCTAACTCTAGCTCTACTCTAACTCTAACTCTAACGCTCTAACTCTAGCTCTAACTCTAGCTCTAACTCTAACTCTAAACTCTAGCTCTAACTCTAACTCTAGCTCTAACTCTAGCTCTACCTTGCTCTACTACTCTAACTCTAGCTCTAAATCTGCTCTAAGCTCTAACTCTAGTCTAACTCTAACCCGAGTCACAAAATGAAACTGTCCCGCTCTAACTCTAGATCCAAATCAAACTGCGCCAGCTCTACAAAGAAATACTTTAAATCTGAGTCAGAATAACCGTGCTCTAACTCTAGGGCAGGGCAGGGTCAGGGGTCATGGTCAGGGGTCAGGGGTCATGGTCTCTGTAATCCCTGAAACAAAAACAGCACAAATAAACTAATGTCACATTATTATTCCACAACAGCCCCAGAAAGAAGTCCGAAGTGTTTGTGGAGCCAAAACCAAAGACCAACAAGTTTGGACACAACCACAACCACAACCACAACAACAACCACAACAACAACCACCACAACAACAACAACCACCACAACAACAACACGACCGACGCCGCAATGGGAAACATTCAACTTCACCAACACTAAAGAACCGTGTGAAATCTGCTCTGGACCGTCATGAACGTATCTTACACCTTTAGCCTCAGTTCGCCCCCGGTTCGCCCCCGGTTCCTCCCCGGTTTCCCCGTGTTTTCCGCCTGCCACATTCCTCCGCGCTGATAACGGTCCTCCGCTCCGCCGCTGCTCGGACACAAACAGCCGAAAACAAAGCTCTTACCGCGGACTCCGAGCACCAGCGCCGCCGCTAAAAGTTCCACAACGAGCAGGAGCCGGCTGCGGGGTTCCATGGCCGCGGCTGGGTGTGTGTGTGTCCGGGGAAGAGCTGCTTTTGTCGGGTAAACACGAGGCTGCGCTCCGGCTCTGTTGCGCCTCTGTTGCGCGCTGTTCCGTCTCTGCTCCGTCTCCGCTCCGGTGGAAAAGTCCCAGCGGAAGCACGTGCGGCCCGAGCAGCAGCAGCCAATCAGAGGCTAGTGTTACGCCAGGAACCGCCCCCTGCAAACATCTGCTCCGCCCTTTTCACGAAGAGTTGTAAAACGAATGAGTTCTGCCTTTCTCCCGTGGATCTCGAGCCACTGAGGACCGCGACCATTTGCCTAATGTCTCCCCCCACTCTATGCTACAACTGTCCTGACAAATAAAGCCTGAAACCACAATTGAATCTATTTTTCAAAATCAGATTGCGGCCCAAATATGAATAAGAATTATTATAAACCAGTTTCAGCTCTTTGGTCATGTTTTCTTCCCTCAGAAGAACAGGGGCAAAGGGGAAAGGTCACTTCTTTAAAAGTGACCTCAGACTGAAGAGTCAAACCCACAACCTCCTACAGCAAGACACTCAGAGACCAGGAGTCAAACCCACAACCTCCAACAGCAAGACACTCAGAGAGACCAGGAGTCAAACCCACAACCTCCAACAGCAAGACATTCAGAGACCCCACAAAACAGTCAGAGACCACAACCTCCTACAGCAGACACTCAGAGACCAGGAGTCAAACCCAACTCCACAGCAAACACTCAGAGACCAGGAGTCAAACCCACAACCTCCAGCAAGACACTCAGACACCAGGACCAGGAGTCAAACCCACAACCTCCAACAGGAAGACACTCAGAGAGACCAGGAGTCAACCCACCCTACACTCAAGACCTCAAACACCAGAGACAAGTCAAACCCACAACCTCAGCAAGACACTGAGAACCAGAAACACCTCCTCAGCAAGACACTCAGAGACCAGAGTCAAACCCACAACCTCCTACAGCAAGACACTGAGAGACCAGGAGTCAAACCCACAACCTCCTACAGCAAGACAACACCAGAGTCAGGACAGGAGTCAAAACCCACAAACCTCTACAGCCAGACTCAGAAGACCAGGAGTCAAACCCACAACCTCCAACAGCAAGACACTCAGAGAGACCAGGAGTCAACCCCAACCTCCTACAGCAAGACACTCAGAGAGACCAGGAGTCAACCCACTCCCTCCTAAGACAAGACACTCAGAGACCAGAGTCAAACCCACAACATCCACAAGACACTGAGACCAGAAACACTCCACAGACCAGAGGTCCAAAAACCCACAACCTCCAACAGCAAGACACTCAGAGACCAGAGTCAAACCCACAACCTCCTACAAGAGACGAGACCACAACCCTCATGAAGACCAGAGTCAAACCACAACCTCCAACACAAGACACTCAGAGACCAGGAGTCAAACCCACAACCTCCAACAGCAAGACACTCAGAGACCAGAGTCAAACCACAACCTCCTAAACCCAGCAAGACACTCAGAGACCAGGAGTCAAACCCACAACCTCCTACAGCAAACACTGAAGACCAGAGTCAAACCCACAACCTGGTGGTAGGAGGAGAACGACAGTGCTTCAACAGATGTCAGATTATTGTGGATTAAAAGTTAATCCTCTCATGACGGGGCAGAAACACAAATGTCACATGTTTCAGTGGATTAAAAGAACTCTCTTCTCCGGGTTCTGAAAGATACACTCTGAATAAAGTATATATATTTATTCACACATTATTATTAACACGTTCATCAATTGATTAATTAATAAAATTACTAAAAATAATCGCTTTATTTCTCATGAGAGACGTGTGCAGGAGTCACACGCAGACGCAGACGCAGAACACCATCAGCAGACAGAGTCACACGCAGACGACGCAGAACACCGCAGACAGGAGTCACACGCAGAC
>BJKM01001176.1:0-15000 GCA_015082035.1 Chaenogobius annularis
TTCACGCTGCAGGGGCGCTCTATCGCCAACGTAACTTAGTTCTACTTTAAGTGGAAGTTTGATTTTTTTTTTTTAAATGAACGTCAATTAAACATCACAAAAATTACACAAAATTTAAATTAAAATTAAAATTGAAGTCACAAAATGAGGCCCAAAAATGAGCTGGAAACACAGTGTCATATAAACGCACTCTCTCTCTCGTCAGCAGCAGAACTGTTCCTCCTGGTTTTCACAGCACACACTCACGGCCTTGAAGCAGCTCGTTGTGTTGTCGTGCGTCGCTCCAGCGCCTTTACCACGCTCGGCGCTGCGTTCACACCAGAGGCGTCTCGTGGCTCCACTGAAGGCTGCGCTTGTCCTGATCCACGAGGTCTGAAAACCACAGCGTGAACGCGCTCTTCTTCTGTGGCCCGGGGTCATCGCCGACGCACACGCACGAGGGCTGCAAACCCACTCGCTTAGCAACGCTTAGCACACGATGGCGGACTTGCTCGGCGGTATTTGGGTGTGTGGTTTTGCATTCCGTGTTTACAGCGAGTCAGATTTGAGTCCAGGTTCAGTCTAAAGTCTGGGAACACTTTAGGAACACTGCACTTTTGAAAAGCCTGATCCAGGAAAGACTGATCCAGGTCAGTCACGACTCAAACCACACTTCAGGCTTTGTTGTGTTTTTATTAAGTCTGTCTCTGATTTTTTATTTTTAATTTAAAATAAATGATCAAAACAAATGAACAATCTCTGATTATATGTTCAGTGTATTTATTTTTATTTTTTACAAGGAACCATATAAAGTGTAATGATGAGCATAATAATATTAATGATCACAAATAATAATAACGATAATAATAATAATGATTAATAATAATAATAATTATAATAATATAATAAAATGATGATAATAATAATAATGATAATAATAATAATAATGATAATGAAATATAATAATAATAATAATAGAATAATAATAATTAATAATGATAAATGAATAAAACGATAATAACGAATAATAATAATAATAATAATAATAATAATAATAATAATAATAGGGGTTTTGATTCTCAAGAAGATGGTCCAATCAGGAAGCAGAAGGAGCCTCACGAGTCCTTTGCTGCGTTGCCAGTTTCAAAGTGTAAATCCAGCGTGTTAGACCCTCGTTAAACCGCGCTCGCGTGTCCAATGCGTTCTGAGCATCTTAAATATTCACCGCCATGAACTCAAAAGGGCGAGTTTTACCGTCACAGCAAAGCTAACAAACATTAGCATGCTAACCGCGCACTTCCTGCTTTGCGGAGGAGAAAACGTTACAACGGACTCAATTTCACCCAAAAACATGCTGACAAACAGGTCTGACTTCATCACATGACCACAATCAGGCTCAAAGGAGCCCTTTTGTGTGATTTGATTTGAACTTTAAAATCCCACGTCGACGCTGCGATTTGCGTTTGAAATTGTGAAATTGATTGATTCCAAAGTTTTGGAGAGAGTTGAAAGTCGGTGTGTGCCGAGCGTTTAGTGGCATTAATCCAGCGCTCCTTCGCACACGCCCTTTTATTAGAACAACCAACGGCACTTTTATTAGAACAACCGGAGCGAAGCGTGAGCAGCTTTAATATGAGCGGGAGGAGGAGGAAGAGAGGAGGAGGGGAGGAGGAGAGGAAGAGGAGGAGAGGGAGGGGAGAGGAGAGGAGGAGGAGGAGGAGGAGAGAGGAGAGGAGGAGAGTGAGGAGGGGGAGGAGGGAGAGGAGGAGGAGGAGGAGGAGAGAGGAGAGGAGGTGAGGAGGAGGAGAGAGGAGAAGGGAGAGGAGGAGAGGAGAGGAGGGAGAGTGGAGGAGGAGGAGGAGGAGGGAGAGGAGGGCGGAGGAGGAGGAGGAGGAGAGGGAGGGAGGAGGAGGGAGAAGGAGAGGAGGAGAGGGGAGAGAGGAGAGAGAGAGGAGGAGGAAGGGAGGAGGAGAGAGGGAGAGAGGAGAGAGGAGAGGAGGAGGGAGGAGGAGGAGGAGAGGGAGGAAGGAGGAGGAGGAGGAGGAGGAGAGGGAGGAGGAGGGGGAGGAGGAGGGAGAGGAGGGAGGAGGAGGAGGGAGGAGGAGGGGAGGGAGGAGGGGAGGAGGAGGAGGAGGAGGGAGAAGGAAGGAGGAGGGAGGAGGGAGGAGGGGGGAGAGGAGGAGGAGGAGAGAGGAGGAGGAGGAGGGGGAGGAGGAGGGAGGGGAGGAGGAGGAGGAGGAGGAAAGGAGGAGGAGGAGGAGGAGGAGGAGAGAGGGAGGGGAGAGGAGGGAGGAGGAGGAGGAGAAGGAGGAGGGGGGAGAGAAGGAGAGGAGGAGAGGGAGGAGGAGTAGGAGGAGGGAGGAGGTGGAGGAGGGGGAGGAGGAGGAGGGAGGAGAGGAGGAGAGAGGGGGAGGAGGAGGAGGAGGAGGAGAGGGAGGAGAGGGAGGAGGAGGGGGAGGAGGAGGAGGAGAAGGAGGAGGAGGAGGAGGAGGGGGGAGGGGAGGAGGAGGAGGAGGAGGAGGAGGAGGAGGGGAGGAGGAGGAGGAGGAGGAGGGGAGGAGGAGGAGAGGAGGAGGAGGAGGAGGGAGGAGGAGGGGGGGAGGAGGAGGAGGGAGGAGGGGGAGGAGGAGGAGGAGCAGGAGGGTGAGAGGAAGAGGAGCAGGAGGAGGAGGAGGGGGGAGAGGAGGAGGAGCAGGAGCAGGAGGTGGAGGAGGAAGAGGAGCAGGAGGAGAGAGGAGGGGGAGGAGGAGGAGGAGGAGGGGGGAGGAGGAGGAGTCAATTGTGTCAATTTTCATGCTGTTTTCAATCAATTTTGTGTTTTACAATGAACAAACTGTGAAATGAAGATCTCACAGAACGTGTCACAGTGAAGTTCTAAACCAAGAACCAGAAGAAAACCGACACAACACGCCCCCTTTAAGGCTCCTCCCACATCCTTTTACACTTCACTCCAAAATCCATCAATACCATTTGTTTTGGTTTACTTTGATATTCGACACTCCTTCAGCGCGATCCTCCTGTGACTGGAGGCTAACCACTCTGGCCACGGCCACCAACCACTCTCTGCCACGGCCACCAACCACTCTGCCACGGCCACCAACCACTCTGCCACGGCCACCAACCACTCTGCCACGGCTTCAACGGTCTTCAACGGTCACTAACCACTCTGCCACGCCACCAAACACTCTACCACGGCCACTAACCACTCTGCCACGGCCACTAACCACTCTGCCACAGCCACTAACCACTCTGCCACGGTCACTAACCACTCTGCCACGGCCACCAAACACTCTACCACGGCCACTAACCACTCTGCCACGGCCACTAACCACTCTGCCACAGCCACTAACCACTCTGCCACGGCCACTAACCACTCTCCACAGCACTAACCACTCTGCCACGGTCACTAACCACTCTGCCACGCACTAACCCCTCTGCCACGGCCACTAAACCCACTGCCACGGTCACTACCACACGGCCACCAACCACTCTGCCACGCCACTAACCACTCTGCCACGCCCACCAACCACTCTGCCACGCCCCACCAAACCACTCTGCCACGGCCACCCACTCTTACCACTCTGCCCACGGCCACTAACCACTCTGCCACGGCCACTAACCACTCTGCCACTGCCACGGCCACTAACCACTCTGCCACGGTCCAAACTCCACTAACCACTCTGCCACGGTCACTGACCCACACGGCCACCAACCCACTTCTGCCACGGCCACTAACCACTCTTGCCACGTCACTACCACTCTGCCACGATCACTAACCACTCTGCCACGGTCACTGACCACAGAGAACACTGAGGACACTGAGGACACAGAGACACAGAGGACACAGAGGACACAGAGAACACAGAGGACACAGAGGACACAGACACTGAGGACACTGAGGACACTGAGGAACACAGAGGACACAGAGACCACTGAGGACACTGAGGACACAGAGGACACTGGAGGACACTGAGGACACTGAGGACACTGAGGACACAGGGACACTGAGGACACTGAGGACACTGAGGACACTGAGGACTGAGGACAGAGAGAGACACAGAGGACCACAGAGGACACAGAGGACACTGAGGACACTGAGGACACTGAGGACACTGAGGACACAGAGGACACTGAGAGGACACAGAGGACACAGAGGACACAGGGACACAGGGACACAGAGAGGACACAAGGACACAGAGGACACAGAGGACACAGAGGACAGAGGACACAGAGGACACTGAGGACACTGAGGACACAGAGGACACAGAGGACACAGAGGACACACTGAGGACACAGGACACACATGAGGACACAGAGGACACTGAGGACACAGAGGACACAGAGAGACACTGAGGACACAGAGGACACAGAGACACAGAGGACACAGAGGACACTGAGGACACAGAGGACACAGAGGACACTGAGGACAGAGGACACAGAGGACACTGAGGACACTGAGGACACAGAGGACACTGAGGACACTGAGACACAGAGGACACAGAGGACACTGAGGACACAGAGACAGAGGACACAGAGGACACAGAGACACTGAGGACACAGAGGACACAGAGGACACAGAGGACACTGAGACACGAGGACACAGAGGACACAGAGGACACTGAGACACAGAGGACACAGAGGACACTGAGGACAGAGGACACTGAAGTGGAGGTTTAAAGCACAAAAGGCTCTTTCCTTCTTCACTTTCACCGGATTTGAAATGAAAATCAGAAAAAGAAGAAAAAAAAAAAAAAAAAAAGAAAAAAATGCCACAAAAGAATCGATTTTCAATAAAAAAAATATAAAAAAATGAAATGAAATGAAACTGGAGATTTTGCGCGTCGGCTTTGAGGGAAACACAAAGAGTTTTAATGAGGATCCGGACTGAGCAGGAGATGGTGTTTGTGGTGGAGAGAAGGTGGAGAGAAGGTGGACGGCGCCCCCTGCTGCTGGACTGAAGCGCAGCGTAAAGACAGCGTCGGGAAAGATGAGACTGAGCGAGAACGGAGCAAAGAAAGGACTTGATGTTCCAACAACAACTGGCTTTAATCTGTGAATATCCAAGAGCCTGGTTTTCAGTGCCGTCGCTGCCCCCTGCTGTCGGGGGAGGCTCTGCAGGTTCAGGCTCCTCTTAATTTAGGTTTCAAAAAAATGACGACAATAAAAAAAGGTTGAACTTCAGAGCGAACCACCCGATGACATCACAAAGTGTCTCGTAGCGTGTTTCAGGCTCTTTAAAGATTCAGGGTTGGAGGTTAAATGCCACTTTACTGGAATGAAAACTTTAATAAAATCATCTGAAATGTCACGTATTATTTTCATCCCAGAAACTGATCGGATTAAAGCGGGTGATATTTATAAAAGTTTCATTTTTGGAGTTATTAACATTTTATTCTCTGGAGCGAAACCCAGATCTGAGCCAGGATCCGGGCCTGGAGAAGCTGTAGAGACCAGTGTCTCCAGGACCCTTTTAAAGTGAGTGAGACGTGCGAGTGAACGTGTGAGTGAACGTGTGAGTGAAATGTGCGAGTGAAACGTGCGAGAGAGACGTGAGTGAACGTGTGAGTGAAACGTGCAAGTGAACGTGCAAGTGAAACGTGCGAGTGAACGTGCGAGTGAAACGTGCGAGTGAAACGTACGAGTGAAACGTGCGAGAGAAACGTGCGAGTGAACGTGTGAGTGAAACGTGCAAGTGAGACGTGCGAGTGAACGTGTGAGTGAAAGTGCGTGAATGTGCAAGTGAATGTTGTGAGTGAACGTGTGAAACGTGCGAAAACGTGTGAAACGTGCGAGTGAAACGTGCAAGTGAAACGTGTGAAACGCGAAGTGAAACGTGCGAGTGAAACGTGCGAAGAAAACGTGCGAGTGAAACGTGCGATGCGTGCGAGTGAAACGTGCGAGTGAAACGTGCGAGTGAAAACGTGCGAGTGAAACGTGCGAGTGAAAACGTGCGAGTGAAACGTGCGAGTGAAACGTGCGAGTGAAACGTGCGAGTGAACGTGTGAGTGAAACGTGTGAGTTGAAACGTGCGAGTGAAACGTGCGAGTGAAACGTGCGAGTGAAACGTGCGATGTGAAACGTGCAAGTGAAACGTGCGAGTGAAACGTGCGAGTGAAAAACGTGCGAGTGAAACGTGCGACAGAAACGTCGTGAGTGAAACGTGCGAGTGAAACGTGCGAGTGAACGTGCGAGTGAAACGTCGTGAAGTGAACGTGGAGTGAAACGTGCGAAGAACGTGAAAAAGTGAACGTGAGTGAAACGTGCGAATGTGAAACGTGCAAACGTGCGTGTGAGTGAAACGCGAGTGAAAACGTGCGAGTGAACGTGCGACAGAAACGTGTGAGTGAAAACGGCGTGAAACGTGCGAGAAACGTGCGAGTGAAACGTGTGAGTGAACGTGTGAAAAGTGAAGAAACGTGTGAGGTGAAACGTGCGAGTGAAAACGTGCGAGTGAAGACGTGCGATGAAACGTGCATGTGAAACGTGCAAGTTGAAACGTGTGAGTGAAGACGTGTGAGTGAATGTGCGAGTGAAACGTTCGAGAGAAATATGCGAGTGAGACGTGTGAGTGAACGTATGAGTGAAACGTTGCGAGAGAAACGTGCGAGTGAAACGTGCGAGTGAAACGTGCGAGTGAAACGTGCAAGTGAGACGTGTGAGTGAATGTGTGAGTGAGACGTGCGAGTGAGTCATCCAGAACGCTGCTGCTCGGGTCCTGACTAGAACCAGGAAGTATGATCACATTAGTCCTGTGCTCAGGTCTCTTGCACTGCCCCCTGTGGCTCAGAGAATAGACTTCAAAGCAGCTCTGCTTGTATACAAGTCTCTCCATGGCCTGGCACCAAAGTACATCTCGGACATGTTAGTGCCATATGAACCATCTCGGACTCTGAGGACCTCGAACCGGCCTCCTGCTGGTGCCCAGAGTCAGGACTAAACATGGACCGGCCTCCTGCTGGCCCAGAGTCAGGACTAAACATGGGCCGGCCTCCTGCTGGTGCCCAGAGTCAGGACTAAACATGGACCGGCCTCCTGCTGTGCCCAGAGTCAGGACTAAACATGGACCGGCCTCCTGCTGGTGCCAGAGTCAGACTGAACATGGACCGGCCTCCTGCTGTGCCAGAGTCGGGACTGAACATGGACCGGCCTCCTGCTGGTGCCAGAGTCAGGACTGAACATGGACCGGCGGCTCCTGCTGGTGCCAGAGTCGGACTAAACATGGACCGGCCTCCTGCTTGGTGCCAGAGTCAGGACTAAACTGGACCGCCTCCTGCTGGTGCCAGAGTCGGGACTAAACGTGGACCAGCCTCCTGCTGGTGCCAGAGTCAGGACTAAACATGGACCGCCTCCTGCTGGTGCCAGAGTCAGGACTGAAAATGGGGATCTGCATTTCAGTTTTCATTCACTCATTCATTTTCTACTGCTTGTTCCGTAGGGGCGCGGGTGACGGGAGCTATCCCAGTGCCTTTGGCTTAGGCGGGGTACACCCTGGACAGTGGCCAACTCGTCGCAGGTTAAACACACAGACATGGACACACAGACAAACATTCACTCTCACACTCAATTCACTAGGGCCAATTACAGTTGCCAATGTGCCACTAACACTATGAACACATGCATGTGTTTGGACTGAAAGGCTGTTCTTTTTCTGTGAGCGCTCGAACTTTGTGCTCTACAAATAAACTTGTCTTGCCTAAAATGCTCAGCACAAAAACATATCTGATTGTGCTGCAGTTCACAATGTGCCACACGGGGCAGTGCGCATTCGTACATGAAAAAGCTTATTACAAGCGGTTTCCACAAATACAATTCATTCATTCATTATTTATGAATACAACCATTATCAATAAATTAAGGCGAGTTTGACTAAACCAGGACTAAACTAGGTCCAAACCGGGACTAAACTGGACTGAAGTAGGACTTAACCTGGTCTAAACCAAGGGTAAACCAGGTCTAAACCAGGTCTAAACCAGGACTAACCTAGGTCTAAATCAGACTAAACCAGGGCTGAACCAGGTCTAATCCAGACTAAACCAAGACTAAACCAGGTCCAACCAGGACAAAACTGGGACTAAGTAAGACTTAACCTGTCTAAACCTGGACTAAACCAGGTCTAAACCAGGACTAACCAGGGCTGAACCAGTCTAAACCAGGACTAAACCAGGTCCAAACCAGGACAAAACTGGACTAAAGTAAGACTTAAAAACCTGACTAAACGCAGGGCTAAACCAGGAAACCAGGACTTAAACCAGGGCTAAACCAGGCTAAACCAGGCTAAACCAGGACTAAACCAGGTCTAACCAGGTCTAAAACCATGGCTAAAACCAGGACTAAACCAGGTCTAAACCAGGACTAAACCAGGACTAAAACCAGGGCTAAACCAGGGCTAAACCAGGACTAAACCAGGGCTAAACCAGGCTAAACCAGGACTAAAACCAGGGCTAAACCATGGCTAGAACCAGGACTAAACCAGGTCTAAAACCAGGACTAAACCAGGACCCCTAAACCAGGGCTAAACAGGGCTAAACAGGCTAAACCAGGACTAAACCAGGTCTAAACCAGGCTAAACCATGGCTAAACCAGGACTAAACCAGGTCTAAACCAGGGACTAAACCAGGACTAAACCAGGGCTAAACCAGGGCTAAACCAGGACTAAACCAGGCTAAACCAGGGCTAAACCAGGGCTAAACCAGGACTGAACCAGGACTGAAACCAGGGCTAAACCAGGACTAAACCAGGACTAAACCAGGACTGAACCAGGACTGAAACCAGGACTGAACCAGCGACTAAACCAGGGCTAAACCAGACTAAACCAGGTCTAAACCAGGTCTAAACCAGGTCTAAACCATGGCTAAACCAGGACTAAACCAGGTCTAAACCAGGGACTAAACCAGGGCTAACCAGGACTAAACCAGGTCTAAACCAGTCTAAACCATGGCTAAACCAGGACTAAACCAGGTCTAAACCAGACTAAACCAGGACTAACCAGGTAAACAGGGCTAAACCAGGACTAAACCAGGGCTAAACCAGGCTAAACCAGGGCTAAACTAAACCAGGGCTAAACCAGGGCTAAACCAGGGCTAAACCAGGGCTAAACCAGGCTAAACCAGGGCTAAACTAAACAGGGCTAAACCAGGACTAAACCAGGACTAAACCAGGACTAAATCCTCTTCCTGTTTAAAGGTGAAGAACAGAGAATATTTGGTTCTTAATTCTTGGATGTTTTGCACTTTAAACGAGTCGTTAATCCAGAACTGAAGCTCGAGCTCTCATTTCCCTGTGAAGAGAGTTTAATGGAGTTTCATTCGTCCGAGTGTCGTGACAACGCTCCTGTTGACTGCGGTTGTCATGGAGACAGTTTTGTGAATGAAAGGAGGCGTGAAAGCATCAGTCATTACGTGCACTGTCTCGTGCGCGGGGCCGTTTACCGACTGAAACGGTCCCTGGAGCGTGCCGCGGCCCGTCCAGTCCGTCTCGAAACAGGGAAAACAGAAACCAGTTAAAGTCTAATCGGACACAAACTATTTCAGTTCCGTGCCCTTTTTACCCCCTGTTCTATGGAAATGAGCCCCGCCCTCTGGCTCTGATTTCAGGGCGGACGCCTGAAACGACACGAGATCAGATCCGAGATAAAGTGCGTTCATTGTACTTTTGTCCAACAGAATCCGGGCCTCGCTCAGCTCTTTATGTTTCCTGAAAAGTGTGATCCCGTGTCTCTGCGCCGGCTCTGCGGACCTTTGATCGTGCTGCGTTACGTTTGTCCTCGGAGGGCGGGACTTCTGAGACACGCCTGTGTTCCGGCGTCGAATCGGAAAAACAACGAGCAGCGGATTACAGTTTATGAACATTAAAGACGAAGTGAAACAAACGGCAAAAGTGTTCAAATCAGCTAAAATATGGATCATTACAGTTTTATTACATTTGCAGTTTATAAAGCGACGTCCGAGAAGGAATTGTTGCGTTTGTTAGCGTTAGCTCCGTGTTGACGTTAGCATCACAGAGCGTTTAAAACTGCAGCAGCTCAACGGCAGGAGCGGAGTCACAGACAGCAGGGGGCAGTAGGGAGAAACTAAAGCAAAAATGATTTGCAGCAATACAACCGTTTCTCACAGCTAACGCTAACATTTATTCAAATGTAAAAAGAAAACTATTCAACTTTTAAATTAAAGAATTATTGTATTTATGTTAAGATTATTTCAGTTTGTCTAATTTTGTTTAATGAAGTAAAACCACCACAACTCGCTTTTTATTTATTAAAGACTATTTATTTAAGTCTGTTTATTTAGGTCTGTTTATTTAAGTCTGTTTATTTAAGTCTATTTATTTAAGTCTATTTATTTAGGTCTATTTAGTTAAGTCTATTTATTTAAGTCTGTTTATTTAAGTCTATTTATTTTAAGTCTGTTTATTTAGTCTATTTAGTTTAAGTCTATTTTATATTAAGTCTTTTATTTAAAGTCTATTTATTTACGGCTCTGTTTTATATAAAGTCTGTTTATATAAGTCTGTTATATAAGTCTTATTTATTTAAGTCTATTTATTTATGTCTATTTATTTAAGTCTATTTATTAATGTCGATTAATTTAAGTCTGTTTATTTAAGTCTATTTATTTAAGTCTGTTTATTTAAGTCTGTTTATTTAAGTCTATTTATTTAGGTCTATTTATTTAAGTCTATTTATTTATGTCTATTTATTTAAGTCTATTTATTAATGTCGATTAATTTAAGTCTGTTTATATAAGTCTATTTATTTAAGTCTATTTATTTAAGTCTATTTACTATGACTCAGTGAAACCCGAGATAGAATTAGACGTACATATGCTAACACTGAGCTAACACTGAGCTAACGCTGAGCTAACACTGAGCTAACGCAGAGCTAAGGCTGAGCTAACGCTGAGCTAATGCTGAGTTAGCCACATGCTGCTTCTGCACGGAGACCGTCATTTAAAGTAGCAGTGTGTAACTTTCTGGAGCTGCATAATCCAATGGAGAGAGAGACGTTTACTGAGGAATATCACGGCTAAAGGAACAGTATTCCCATGGAAACAAGTACGAGTCAGGTTTGTGGAGCCCGCTCACAGTGAGGACACACTTTTGTCCTTTCTTGACTTGGTCCAAACCGTTTTAAGGACCGAAGACTTGAACATATGTGATTTTGTGAAAGAGTTAGCTTTAAGACTCGCTCTCGTCGCCGCCTTCTTCAGCCGCTCTGGTTCTTCTCCTCTTCACATTCTGAAAAGATCTCAAAACATTTACAAGAAAATCCCAAGCTCCTTAATGAATCGGCGGCGCAGAACGATTAAGTCACGTCTTAATAACGGCCTCGTGACAGCGCGTTTTCATGGCTTCGCCGCACGTCTGCTAAACCCCTCAGACTCGCTCGTAAACGCCTCAACTTCACGTCCGAACGCTCGGATTCGGCACGGCAGGTCCGGGTGGGGGGGGCGGGATCCTCTGAGCGCCGCGTGTCGACAGCCGCCGGGTTTAGCGGGCGACGTCATGTTCCTCGGTCGCGCGTTAAAGTTTTACTGCGCGTACAGCGACGGCCACATGAAGGTAATGAGACGTTTAAGGAGCCCGTGAAAAGTCAGCGTCGCCTCGTAAACGCTCGGGCGCTTTGTTAACCGCTTCTTTACGAGCGGCAGAAGTCGGTAAAAACAGAGCGGACGCCCCGGGCGCCAAAACGTACGCCGCGTTTCAGCCGACGTCTAAAACCCGAGCGTTTCTTTCCGCCGCTTTTTAATCACCTTTTCGACCTTTTTAGCTAAAACGAAGCTTTCTGATCGAACGGCCGCTCAAAAATGTTTCCTTTGTCGTTTGGAGTATGATTTGTCGCTCGTTCGAAGCCGTTTGCGGTTGAACACCATCTGCGCCTTTGTTACTCGTGCGGTTGCATCGTTGCTTTGTCGTTATGTCGTCACGTTATAGAAGTTCAGACGGGCCGGAGGGCGCGTAAACAAAAGCGAGCTGGTTTTGCCCGCGACGACGCAAATCTGGGACGTTTTTTTAACCCGGTGCTTTCGTGAGGCTCAGCGAAGGAGCGGCGAAGAGGAGCTCGTAAACATGATGAACGCTTAAAATCGTGTTAAAATCGTAAAAGATTGAACTTGTCCTTGTTCACACGTTATGGCTGAGATTAGACTTTAGAATAATCTTATTTAGAGAATCGTTCTAAACAGACTCGAAAACAGAAAAGAGCTTTTAGAACAAAGACCGCGGCATTATTCAACCTCAATGTTCCAAAAAGTGTCAAATATTTCAGATTGTCATTCATGTTGTTCTGCCGTCGCCACGTTTCGACCGGTTTGGTTTCTTTTGGTTTGTGTTTGGTTTCTTTTGGTTTGTGTTTGTTTTTTTGGTTTGTGTTTGGTTTGTGTTCTTTTGGTTTGTGTTTGGTTTGTTTCCTTTGGTTTGTGTTGGTTTGTGTTCTTTTGGTTTGTGTTCTTTGGTTTGTGTTTGGTTTCTTTTGGTTTGTGTTTGGTTTGTGTTTCTTTTGGTTCTGTGTTGTTTGTTTCTTTTGGTTTGTGTTTGGTTTCTTTGGTTTTGGTTTGGTTTGTTGTTCTTTGGTTTGTGTTTGGTTTTCTTTTGGTTTGTGTTTTGTTTGTGTTCTTTTGGTTTGTGTTTGGTTTTCTTTTGGTTTTGTGTTTGGTTTCTTTCGGTTTGTGTTTGTGTTTCTTTTGGTTTGGTTTGGTTTCTTTTGGTTTGGTTTGGTTTCTTTTGTTTGTGTTCTTTTGGTTTGTGTTTCTTTTGGTTTCTTTTGGTTTTGTTTGGTTTTTTTGGTGTTTCTTTGTTGTGTTTGGTTTTGTGTTCTTTGTGGTTTGTGTTTGTTTCTTTTGGTTTGTTGTTTGTTTCTTTTGGTTTGTGTTTGGTTTGTGTTCTTTTGGTTTGTGTTTGGTTTGTGTTCTTTTGGTTTGTTTGGTTTCTTTTGTTTGGTTTCTTTTGGTTTGTGTTTGGTTTCTTTTGGTTTGGTGTTTGGTCGTGTTTTTTTGGTTTGTGTTCTTTTTGTGTTTTTGGTTTCTTTTGGTTTGTGTTTGGGTTTGCTGTTCTTGTGGTTTTGTTGTTTGGTTTCTTTTGGTTTGTGTTTGGTTTCTTTTGGTTTGTGTTCTTTTTGGTTTGTGTGTTGGTTTTGTTGTTCTTTGGTTTGTGGTTTGGTTTCTTTTGGTTTGTGTTCTGTTTGTTGTTTCGTTTGGTGTTTGGTTTCTTTTGGTTCGAATGTGTTTTCAAAAGTCTCAAACAGAAACTCAAACTCGGATTCTTTTGGTCCAAAACGACGACAAACGAACTCGAGATTTGTGTTTTTCTGAAACCGGAGCTGGAGTCGGGGCGTGGCCCCAGAGCACGCGCCTGCTTTGACCTTTGACCTTTGACCTTGTGATGGGACGACTGACAACTGACTCAAAACACACAGAAACACCACACACACACAGAACACGCACACAGACACACACACACAGAACACACACACACACACACACACAGAACACACACACACACACACAGACACACACACACACACACACACACACACACACAGAACACCACACAGAACACACACACAGAACACACACACACACACAGCACACACACACACAACACACCACATAACGAACACAACACACACACACACACACATACAGAACACCACACACACACACACGCACACACACAAAACACACAACACAGAACACACACACAGAACACACACACACACACACACAGAACACACACACACACACGAACACACACACACACACACACACACACACACAACACACACACACAGAACACACACAGACACACACACACACACACACACAGAACACACACACACACACACAGAACACACACACACACACACACACACACACACAATAAACACACACACAGAACACAACACACAGAACACACACACACACAGACACACACACACACACACACAGAACACACACACACACACACACACACACACAGAACACACACACAGCACACACACACACACACACAGAACACACACACAGAACACACACACACACACACAACACACACACAGACACACACACACACACACACACACACACACAACACACACACACACACACAACACACACACACACACACACACACACACAGAACACACACACACACACAACACAGAACACACACACACACCACACAAACACACACAAGAACACATACACACACACACACACACAGAACACATACACACACACACACACACAGAACACACAACTGCACCTGACCCTAAAATGTTGAGTCAAACCTGAAATAGAAGTGTGTTTTAGTGTATTCTGGTTAAACTTCAAACACGGAGCTGGAGCAGGTCAGAATCCTCAGGTGACCTCTCAGTGCCAGAGGTCAGAGGTCAGATGTGTTATGGTTCGTGTCTCTGTCGGTGCCAGGCGGAGCCGCATGAAACAAAAACGGGCACAAAGCTCAACGTCTTCTCTGTCGGCGCAAATGAACAGAACTGAAATGATTTGTGGACACCCTGTTGTTGTTGTTGTTGTTGTTGTCATCGTTGTTGTTGTTTTTGTCGTTGTTGTTGTTGTCGTCATTGTTGTTGTTGTTGTTGTTGAGCCAAAACCAGACTAATAATGCAGTTCAACACAACTGATCCTAAAGTATAACCCCCGGACAGTTGGAAACGTTGAAATTGTCTGCAGGAGGCTAACGTTTATTAGCATAGCCACTAGCATTAGCCGGTTGCTAACGACCTGAAACGAACAGCTCCGCCTCAGTCTGGAGTGAGCTCTGTAAATCCACTGGCCCCTCCTGACCACAGGAGCACACTTGTGGACAAACGGGGTCTTTGGGGACGTGGCAGGAGAGGACAGTGCCCATAGTGAACATGCAGCGTTTGTCCTCCAGGTGGCAGTAGTGTGCGAGGTCACTTCAGACCGACATTTAGCGCTCCCGGCCAAATCGGGTGATGACAAACACACATTTGACGGCACTTTGTCTTTTCTTTTCCGCAGATATTTGTTGTTCAAACTCGTGGTC
>BJKM01001176.1:20000-84405 GCA_015082035.1 Chaenogobius annularis
GAAGATCGTGTGAATCGATCGTGTGAAGATCGTGTGAAGATCGTGTGAAGATCATGTGAAGCTCGTTTGAAGCTCGTTTAAAGATCGTGAGAAGATTGTCGGGCCTGATCTTCTCCGGTTTACCTGTAAACGAGTAAATAAACACGTGGATAGTGATGCCTTCACGACGTAGCACCGGTGGACCGCAGTTCCTCCATTCCTAAGCCGTTCCTGGGGAGAAGTTGGTAACGACAACAGTGTTTAAGCTTTGAGTCATTATCAGGACAAACACTGAAGCGCTCCCACACCGAGGATCACACAGACGTTTACTCTGGGTTGGCCTCATGGGAAAAAAGGGCGGAATCCCTTGATATTCACGGGGCATTTGAAAGGTAAACGGGTTAAGGCCGCAGCGGTGAGAGCGAGAAATCGTCACCAGATTTGAGCCAAAACTCTCACGGCGAGTTTGGGAGCAGGTTCCCACGGCGAGCTCCGCCAGCATCACCGTTTTATGGCTTTGAGAAGACAAGTCTCAACACTGGGTTTAGCTCCAGCGTTTTCCCATCAACTCCGAGAAACAGCAGCGTTTGGTTTATGTCTGGTATGTGAAAATGCCATAACAGTTACCAAGCAACCAGACTGTAAACAAGGGCCAAATCCATATCAGTGACACAACAGTGACGATCTGACAAATAACAATGCCTGACAACACCTTTATTTCTTAATTGATTGCTTAAAATGTTGTGTGTTTTCAATGGAATGTCACGTATTGATGACATCACGGAGATCTCACTTCTACTTCCTGTCACTTTCAACTTTTATTCTTACATTTTTCTGATCCCATCAAACCGAGTCATAATGAGGAAACCATCACGTGTTCTTGAAGCTGCTTCACCCTGAAGGCCTCGAGACGTGACCTGAAGGCCTCGAGACGTGACCTGAATGGCCTCGAGACGTGACCTGAAGGCCTCGAGACGTGACCTGAAGGCCTCGAGACGTGACTGAAGGCGAGACGTGACCTGATGGCCTCGAGGCGTGACCTGAAGACCTCGAGGCGTGACCTGAAGGCCTCGAGACGTGACCTGAAGGCCTCGAAGGACCTGAAGGCCTCGAGACGTGACCTGAAGGCCTCGAGACGTGACCTGAAGGCCTCGAGGCGTGACCTGATGGCCTCGAGGCTTGACCTGAAGACCTCGAGGCGTGACCTGAAGGCCTCGAGGCTTGACCTGAAGACCTCGAGGCGTGACCTGAAGGCCTCGAGACGTGACCTGAAGGCCTCGAGGCGTGACCTGAAGGCCTCGAGGCTTGACCTGAAGACCTCGAGGCGTGACCTGAAGGCCTCGAGACGTGCACCTGAACGCCTCGAGACTCCTGAAAGGCTCGAGACGTGACCTGAAGGCCCGAGCGTGACCTGATGGCCTCGAGGCGTGACCTGAAGCCTCGAGACGTGATCTTCTGAACGCCGTTTGGACTGCTCCGGTCGCTCTGTCTGAAGTGAGTCAGGCACAGGCTGCGGGTTAGGAGGACATGGTGGTCTTTTCAAGCAGCTGCTAGTAGTAGTAAGTAGTAGTAGCCAGAGTAGCAGCAGCAGTAGCCAGTAAGCAGTAGCTAAAGTAGCAGTTAGCATTTAGCAGCAGTAGCAGCAGCAGTAGCAGCAGTAGCAGCAGCAGCAGTAGCAGCAAGCAGTAGCAGTAGCAAGTAGCAGCAGTAGCAGCAGTAGCAGTAGCAGTAGTAGCAGTAGCAGCAGTAGCAGTAGCAGCAGTAGTAGGCAGCAGCAGTAGTAGCAGAGCAGCAGCAGCAGCAGTAGCAGCAGCAGTAGCAGTAGCAGTAGCAGCAGTAGCAGTAGCAGAGCAGTAGCAGCAGCAGTAGCAGCAGCAGTAGCAGTAGAGCAGCAGCAGCAGCAGCAGTAGAGTAGCAAGCAGCAGTAGCAGCAGTAGCAGCAGTAGTAGCAGTAGCAGCAGCAGCAGTAGCAGTAGCAGTAGCAGCAGTAGCAGTAGCAGTAGTAGTAGCAGTAGCAGCAGTAGCAGTAGCAGTAGCAGTAGCAGTAGTAGCAGTAGCAGTAAGCAGTAGCACAGTAGCAGTAAGCAGTAGCAGCAGCAGAGCAGCAGCAGTAGCAGTAGCAGTAGTAGCAGTAGCAGTAGCAGTAGTAGCAGCAGTAGTACAGTAGCAGTAGCAGCAGCGTAGCAGTAGCAGCAGCAGTAGCAGTAGCAGAAGCAGCAGCAGTAGCAGCAAGCAGTAGGCAGCAAGCAGCAGCAGTAGCAGCAGCAGTAGCAGCAGCAGTAGCAGGCAGTAGCAGCAGTAATAGCAGTAGCAGCAGGCAGTAGCAGTAGCAGTAGGCAGCAGCAGTAGCAGTAGCAGCAGCAGTAGCAGTAGCAGCAGTAGCAGTAGCAGCAGCAGTGCAGTAGCAAGAGCAGTAGCAGTAGTGAGCATAGCAGCAGCAGTAGCAGTAGCAGTAGCAGCAGTAGCAGTAGGCAGTAGCAGTAGCAGTTACAGTAAGCAGTAGCAGCAGGCAGTAGCAGTAGCAGTAGCAGTAGCAGCAGTAGCAGTAAGCAGTAGCAGTAGCAGCAGTAGCAGCAGTAGCCAGTAGCAGCAGTAGCAGCAGCAGCAGTAGCAAGTAGCAGCAGCAGCAGTAGCAGTCAGCAGTACAGTAGCCAGTAGCAGTAGCAGTAGCAGTAGCAGTATGCAGTAGCAGTAGCAGTAGCAGCAGCAGTAGCAGTAGCAGCAGCAGTAGCAGCAGCAGTAGCAAGTAGCAGTTAGTAGCAGTAGCAAGTAGCAGTAGTAGCGTAGCAGTAAGTAGCAGTAGTAGCAGCAGTAGCAGTAGCAGCAGCAAGTAAGCAAGTAGCAGCAAGCAGTAGCGTAGAGTAGCAGCAGCAGTAGCAGCAGCAGTAGCAGTAGCAGCAGCAGCACAAGCATAGCAGCAGCAGTAGCAGCAGCAGATAGCAGTAGGCAAGTAGCAGTAGTAGCAGTAGCAGTAGCAGTAGTAGGCAGTAGCAGTAGTAGCAGTAGTAGCAGTCTATGTAGCAGTAGCAGCAGCAGTAGCATGAGCAGACAGCAGCAGCAGTAGCAAGCAGCGTAGCAGTAGCAGTAGTAGCAGCAGCAGTAGCAGTTAAGCAGTAGCAGTAGCAGCAGTAGCAGCAGTAGCAAGTAGCAGGCAGCAGTAGCAGTAGCAGTAGCAGTAGGCAGTAGTAGCAGTAGCAGCAGCAGTAGCAGTAGTAGCAGTAGCAGCAGCAGTAAGCATAGTAGTAGTGCAGTAGGCAGCAGCAGTATGTAGGCACAGATAGGCAGCAGTAGCAGCAGTAGCATAGCAGCAGTAGCAGCAGCAGCAGCAGTAGCAGTAGCAGCAGCAGCAGTAGCTAGCAGTAGCAGCAGCAGCAGTAGCAGTCAGTTAGTAGCAGCCAGTAGCAGTAGAGGCCAGCAGCAGTAGCCAGCAGTAGCAGGCAGCAGCCTAGCAAAGCAAACGTACGCTAGCTCAGTAGCAAGGCAGTAGCAGTACAGTAGCAGCAGTAGCAGCAGCAACAGCAGCAGTAGCAGTGCCTACAGTAGCCAGTAGCAGCAGTAGTAGCAGCAGTAGCAGTAGCAGGCAGCAAGCAGCAGTAGCAGTAGCAGCACAGCAGTAGCAGCAGCAGTATTCAGTAGCAGTAGCAGCAGTAGCAGTAGCAGCGCAGTAGCAAGCAGTAGCAGCAGTAGCAGCAGCAGCAGTAGCAGCAGGCAGCAGTAGCAGTAGCAGGCAGCAGCAGTAAGGCAGTAGCAGTAGCAGCAGCAGCAGTAGCAGTAGCAAGCAGCAGTAGCAGGCAAGTAGCAGTAGCAGTAGCAGTAGCAGTAGCAGCAGTAGCAGTAAGCAGCAGTAAGCAAGTAGCAGTAGCAGTAGCCAGCAGTAGCAGTAGCCAGCAGCAGTAGCAGCAAGCAGTAGAGCAGTAGCAGTAGCAGTAGCAGTAGCAGTAGCAGTAGCAGCAGTGCAGCAGCAGCAGCAGTAGCAGGCAGCAGCAGCAGCAGCAGCAAGCAGCAGTAGCAGTAGCAGTAGCAGTAGCAGTAGCAGCAGTAGAGCAGCAAAGCAGTAAGCAGTAGCAGCAGCAGCAGCAGCAGCAAGTAGCAGTTAAGCAGTAAGCAGCAGCAAAGCAGTAGCAGTAAGCAGTAGCAGTTTTAGCAGTAGCGCAAGTAGCAGAGTAAGCAGCAGCAGTAGCAGTAGCAGCAGTAGCAGTAGCAGTAGCAGTAGCAGTAGCAGTAGCAGTAGCAGGTGGTTGGTGCTGACAGGCGTGTCAAACCCAGAGCAGCTGCAGAGCCTCATGACGGACAACAACAGGCGTCAGTCTCTCATGAACACACCACACACACATGTCGGGTTTCCATGCTCTGTGGGGATGATATAGCGACACTTTATTTTGTTTATTTAACCAGGGAAACACCCACGAGCCGAGACTCTTCTGATAGGTCGATGGTCTCACCGGGCTTCGGCGACGAGCGAGCGAACGACGTCAGACGAAGAACATCCCCAAAGCCAATCAAAGGGAAACATGCTCCAAGTGTGAAATAACCCTTTCATTGCTTCATGACGTCACTCTGTTCCTCAAAGAAAACCGGAATCACTGACGAAACCAAGGGATTTGTGCGTGTAAGTGTGCGTGTAAGTGTGCGTGTAAGTGTGCGTGTAAGTGTGGCGTGTAAGTGTGCGTGTAAGTGTGCGTGTAAGTGTGGTGTAAGTGTGCTGTAAGTGTGCGTGTAAGTGTGGCGTGTAAGTGGTGTGTAAGTGTGCGTGTAAGTGTTTGCGTGTGTGTGCCTGTAAGTGTGCGTGTAAGTGTGCCTGTAAGTGTGCGTTAAGTGTGTGTAAGTGTGCCTGTGTAAGTGTGCCTGTAAGTGTGCGTGTATGGTGCTGTAAGTGTGGCGTGTAAGTGTGCGTGTAAGTGTGCGTGTAAGCTGTGCGTGTAAGTGTGCCTGTAAGTGTGCCTGTAAGTGTTGCCTGTAAGTGTGCGTAAGTAAGTGGTGTAAGCGTGTAAAGTGTGGTGTAAGTGTGCCTGTAAGTGTGGCGTGTATGCTGTAATGTGCTGTAGTGTGCCTGTACAGTGTGGCGTGTAAGTGGTGCCTGTTAAGTGTGCTGTAAGTGTGGCGTGTAAGAGTGTGCCTGTAAAGTGTGGCGTGTAAGTGTGCGTGTAAGTGGTGGCGTAAGTGTGCGTGTAAGTGTGCCTGTAAGTGGTGCGTGTAAGGTGGCCTGTAAGTGTGCCTGTAAGTGTGCGTGTAAGTGTGCCTGTAAGTGTGCGTGTAAGTGTGCAAGTGTGCGTGTAAGTGTGCCTGTAAGTGTGCCTGTAAGTGTGCCTGTAAGCGTGTAAGTGTGCGTGTAAGTGTGCGTGTAAGTGTGCGTGTAAGTGTGCGTTTCCCTCGTGTACAGTTGTTGTCACAGGAATGAAACGACTTCTGGAGGCGGATCCTAACCTTAATCTAAACTGAGCCTCACAAATCACTCCGTTTAAATGTTCCCTGGATTGTTGTGTCACAGGTAAAAGTGACACAACCTTCCAACACTGTCCATCAGTGACGCACATGAACCGTCACTGGACTCGCTGGACGCGGTCACGTTGCCTAAGGGACTCGCTGGACTCGCGGTCACGTTGCCTAAGGGACGCGGTCACGCTGGACTCGCGGTCACGTTGCCTAAGGGGGACTCGCTGGACGCGGGGTCACGTGCCTAAGGGACTCGTGGACGCGGTCACGTTGCCTAAGGGACTCGCTGGACGGCGTCAACGTTGCCTAAGGGACTTGTGACGGCGTCACGTTGCTAAGGGACTCGCTGGACGCGGTCACGTTGCCTAAGGGACTCGCTGGAGCGCACGTTGTCACGCGGTGCCTAAGGGACTCGCTGGACGGCGGTCACGTTGCCTAAGGGACTCTCGCTGGACGCGGTCACGTTGCCTAAGGCCAGCGAGTTTTCCAAGGTTTAACATGAACAGAACCAAAAAGTACGTTTAAAATGACCATTAAAGATGTTCACTTCGATATCAGAGCACAGCACACACAGAGAGACACACAAAGAGAGAGAGACACACACACAGACACAAACACACACACACACACACACAAGAGAGACACACAAAGAGAGAGAGACACACACACACACAGACAGCACACGAGAGACACACAAAGAGAACACACACACACACGCAACACAGAGAGACACAAAGACACACACACAACACATGAAGAGAGACACACACACACACACACACACACAGAGAGACACACAAAGAGAAGAGAAACCACAAAGAGACACACACACACACACACGCACTAAGCCACGAGACACAACACACCACCACAGAGACCACAAGACGAACACACACACACACCCACAGAGGAGAACATCACAGAGACACATCACCAACAACACCACGCATTAGGTCTGTTCTGAGTATATCTACACATTGAAGAGACAGCCCCAACATAACATCGCACAGTAGGAGCACTACACCGCCGCATTCAACTTACGCGCCATATCTGTTAAATCAAATAATATTTTGAATAAAGAACACCACAAGAGATCCAACTACAAAAATGTACGACGATCACAGAAGAGTGACACACACAGCACAACCCGCACCGTATCGACAAATGCTGATGTACCAATCAAAGAGACTCACACCATCACACGTCACTATTAGTAGGAAGACTTATATTATCACCGAGTAGAACAATTCACAAGGTGGATTCACACCATCACACGCACACAGGAGAGACACCACTATACAAAGGAGTTAACAAACATCAAACAACTATGCAGAGAGACACACAACACATCACAGTGACAACAACAAAAGGAGAGCGACGACACATCGGTATTCTATGTTTAGCCACTGTCTAGAACATCGCAGAGTACACACACTCAGATCGCATTAACAGTGACGATTGAATGCAGTGCACTCAGAGTGTGGAGATAGATGGATTGGTTGAAGTAACATTTTGAGCTGCTTTTTCTACGAACTCGGTTTTGGCTTCTTTTTACAATTAGCAGATTTCATCTTAATACTGTAGACTATATGGAGAGTTGTTCTAATCAGAACACACGCGTCGCTTCTCAGCTGGCGCGTTAAGCGAGCGCGACGGTAAAACACGAGCGAAAGGCCGAAGTCGCCGGGGTTCAATTAGATCCCAAGCTTCTGAACGAGGGCCGGATCAAAATGTGGACGAGAGGTGTAGCTACTATGCTGCCGCTCAGCTTAAGGATTCGGCGGCGTGTGGCGCTCTGGTGGGCGCCCCACGGCTTCAAGGCCGTGATATATTACGTCTCGCTTGTTTAGAGTTTCACGTTCGGAACCCTTTTTGGCCCGGTTCTGCCCTTTTGGGTCACATGGGTTTTTGTACGGTTCGACCTTCACCTATGCCTAACTATTTGTAGATGAATATATATAGGACTCTAGACACTGCGTACTTTGTACTTATGTACTTGTTTAGCTTTTGTACTTTGTAATTTGTTTACTTTGTTTGTCTAGAGGATCAGTATTCAAGTTTGGTGCCTGTGATAAAACTGGGACGATCTCATTATGAACAATTTCTGAATGAAAGGTTAATGGAAAAACGCTTTTTGTTTCGAGGCGACTGTACACCAAAGCTTTTCTCTGGAAAATGAATGTAAAGTGTTTCTATAATGCAGTAGCAGCGATGTACAAGTGTCAAAATAAGATGTAAACAGCTGATATTATATAAGCCGTTTAGCCAATGCTAAGGCATTAGCTTAGCCATAGATCTAATTACGTGTTGTCTTCGAGTTAGCGTGCCTTCATTTTATGCATGCTATATCGTCCTGTGTCTGAGCGCCACTTGCACAAGGTCTCTAGTTTGTAAGTTCATCTTGACGACTAAGAAGGGTACACGTCTTTATTGTGTCGTCTGCATGGCTCGTCTTGGTCTCACAGGTCTAACACACTTCCCGTCACGTCGTTTTGTGCAGTGCTCATGTCTATGGTCGCCCGCGGGCTGAACCACACCTCCCTCATACGTCACTAGTTCGATCTTGATGGTCCTCTGTGCGGTCTGCCAGTGCTCGAACACTCGCGGCATCGACTGTCTTGCAGAGTCTCTTCTTTGTCCCTGACGCAGTGACTAGACCAACTTCCCTCAAGGTATTGCAAGGGCAGGTCTGTCTTGGTCCCGGTGCAACGTCGACTTCTCACGTCTGTGCTGGCATGCTCTGTCTTGGGTTCTTTGTTTGGGTCGTGAACTATTCACTTCGCTCACGTCGTCTTCATGGTCTCGTGGCTTTGGGTTGCGCCCCGGTGGGCTGATTACACTTATACACGTGCCTCAGTTGTCGTCCAGGTCTCTGTCTTCTCGGTCCCCCGGGTGCACTAATTAGACACCTCTCCCTCAACGCTTGCTGGTCTTGTCTTCTGTACCTGGCCTGTGCTAACACACTTCCCTAACGTCTTGCAGGTCTGTCTTTGGTCTCCCAGGCTGCTAACACACTTCCCTTTTAAGTCTTTGCAGGTCTCCTGTCCTTGTGATCCCCCGGTTGCTGAACAACTTCCCTCACGTCTTGCTGGTCTTGGTCTTTTGGGTGCTAAAACACACTACCTTCACGTCTCCAGGTCTCTGTCTTGGTCCCCGGTGCTAACCCACAAACTTCCTCCACCAGTCTTGCAGGTCTTGGTCTCCAGGGGTCGCTTACACACTTCCCATCACGTCTGCAGGTCTCTAGTCTCTGGGCCCCCGGGTGCTACACACTTCCGTCACGTCTCGGCAGGCGCTCTCGGTGTCTTGGTCTCCAGGTGCTAACACATACCTATCCCTCACGATCTTCAGGTCAGGTCTCTGTTCTTGTTCCGCCGTTGCTAACCACAATTTTCTTTCCCCGTCACGATCTTTGCAGGTCTCTTCTTGGTCTACTACCGGTGCTAACTTCACACGTTCTCTCACACGTCTTGGTGGTCTTGGTCTCGCAGGTGCTAACAACACTTTTCCCTTCACGTCTCGTCAGGTCTCTTCTTGGCTTGGGTGCTAACAGTCACTTCCCTCATCGGTCTTGCTGGTCTGGTCTTTGGGTCGCTAACACATTCCTCGAACGTTCTTGCAGGCTCTGTCTGCTCTCACGGGTGTTAACACACTTAGCCTCACGATCTTGCAGGTCTTGGTTCTCCAGGTCATACACATCTTCCCTCAGTCTCTTCTCACGGTCTCTGGTCTTGGTCTTGGGTGCTAACAAATTCCCTCCGCTTGCTGGTCTTGGTCTTTGGGGCTCACACTTCCCCACACGTCTTGCAGGTCTCTGTCTTGGTCTCCCAGGTGCACAACTTCTCAAGTCTGCAAGTCTTGGTCCCGCGGTGCTAACACTTCCTACGTCTTGCTGTCTCTGTCGTTGGTCCCCAGGTGCTAAACACTTCCCCACGCTGCGGTTCTGTCTTGGTCCCCTGTGGCTAACATCACTCCCTCACGTCTTGATCTGGTCTCTGTCTGTGGTCTCGCAGGTGCTTGAACACTTCTTCCCTCCACGTCTTGCTAGGTCTCTGTCTGGTCCCCCCGGGTTGCTGAAGACACTTCCCTGCAAGTCTTGCAGGTCTCTGTCTTGGCTCCCCGGTGCTAACGCACTTGCCTCACGTCTTGCTGGTCTCGTGTCTTGGGGTCTTTGGTGGCTACACACTACGCCTCACGTCTCTCAGGTCCTGTCTTGGTCCCCGGTGCTAAACACTTCCCTCACGTCTCTCAGGTCTCTGTCTTGGTCCCCCGGTGCTAACACACTTCCTCACGTCTTGCAGGTCTCTGTCTTGGTCCCCCCCGGTGCTAAACACTTCTCTGTCTTGGTCTGGTGTCTCCCTCACGTCTGGTCTTGTCTGGTCCCCGTCTTGCTGGTCTTAGGTGCTAACACACTTCCCTCACGTCTCTCAGGTCTCTGTCTTGTCCCCGGGTGCTAACACACTTCCCTCACGTCTCTCAGGTCTCTGTCTTGGTCCCCGGTGCTAACACACTTTCTCACGTCTCTGCAGTCCCCCGGTTAACCCTCAGTTCGGGGTGAGTGCGGCCGCTGGGATGAGGGTTAAACAAATCCAAAGTTACTGCACAGAAGAGCTGGAAATCCAAAGCAGCAGTTTGTCCTGAGAACAGAGCCAGGACCTGGACTAAACCCAGACCAGCTGCACCCGGACCGGACCATGTGGGACTAAACCCAGGACCAGGTGGGACTAAACTAGGACGGTTGGATCTGCCTCTGTCTTAGATTTGGGTGAAACAAGTTTGTGCTTTGAAGAAGGAGCCAGCAGGACAATAACTGCAGCAGGACCGTGTTTCCTTCTGGTCGTCTCGGGATTCAAACCTCCAAACTTTAGACCACAAAAACTATGAAATGTAAAAACTGTCAATGTGAAACTTCTGTCATTTACACAAATATACGGACAAACTGTG
This sequence comes from Chaenogobius annularis, assembly GCA_015082035.1. Taxonomy (NCBI): domain Eukaryota; kingdom Metazoa; phylum Chordata; class Actinopteri; order Gobiiformes; family Gobiidae; genus Chaenogobius; species Chaenogobius annularis. The sequence goes on from BJKM01001176.1 coordinate 30,357, forward strand.
TCACGAGGTTTTCATTCGGAAATAAGTCATTTTACGTGTAAAAAGGGCCAAAAGGTCCCATTTTAATGTGAGAAGTCTTCATTCTGGTGAACCTCAGACACAGAAGCATTTACAGTGCAAACTGGTGTTTTGGCCTAACAACTCTGAAGGACATTATTATGCAATGTACTTTCAAACACACTTACGTATAAACAAGTGACGCTAAACTCAACTGCAGAAAAATGTAATGACATTTCAAATTACATTTAAAAATGAATAATGATCATAATAATATAATAAATAATAATAATAATGATCATAATAATAATAATAAAATATAATAATAATATAATAATAATAATAATATAATAATAATAATAATAATAATAATAATATAATAATAATAATATATATATAAAATATTAATAATATATAATATAATAATAATCATAATAAAATGATAAATAAATATATAATAATGATTCATAATAATAATGAATAATAATAATAATAAGATGATAATAATATAATAATAAATAATAATAAATAATCAAATAATAATATATCATATAATAATAATCATAATAATAATAATGATATAATAATAATAATGATCATAATAATAATAATAATAATAAAATCATAATAATAAAATAATGATATATATTGATAAAATAAAATAATAATTAAATAAATCATGGGATGAGGAGCGAGGCTAGAACAGGCCCATTCGTCCGTTAAACTGGGGTAACGTTGGTTCAGAAGCTTTAATGGTTTTCACTTTGACATCATTTCTTGTTCTAATCCCACAACTTCATCTTTTCCAGATCGAGCCTTTTTCCAATTAAACCAAAGCATTTCAAGTCCTGCTTTTGTTTTGCTTCTGAACAAAATGTGCTCCACAAATAAAGCGTAACGACGTCCACGTTCTGGCCGAGGTCGTGGGTCAAACGCCGGTGTCGCTCTGCTCTCGTCATAATCATCACTTCTAAATGGTCGGCGTGTCCTCTCGCCTCCAGCGCAACACGTCGCCTCCGACACGCACATACCACGAATCACACACTGGCACGCAAACGCACATCCGCTCAGGTTTAGGAGAAAAACGATTAATAAAAGAATCCTGTTTTTGTGTGCGACTGCTGTTCAAACAAATCCATCACCACGTAACGATAGAGCACTTTTAACACGTGGCGCCGAGCAACGACAAACCGCATTTACAACGGACAAAAGCGAGAAAAGACAACAAGACGCGACAAACTTTTAATGTCATGTTGTTTTTCTGGTATTTAGTACGGAATTCTAACGCAGTCACGTCGTCATTTCACCGTTTGTTGATCGCAGCACTGATCTAAGGCGGTTTGGTAGTAGAAGCAGGTCCATTAACTTGACAGGACTGAGAAGCCCCGCCTCTTCACAGTGATAAGCCCCGCCTCTTCACAGCGGCATCTCACCGTAACAAGCAGCGGATTGGTTTTAATTCTGAAAAGTGTCTACGTGAGTAATTTATGATTAAATAACCTCACACACACACACACACACACACACACACACGCGCACACACTAACGATGTGGGTGGGGCTAAGCAGTAGGTGTAACAGGAGTTTTCCCTGCAGCTCTCTTGCGAAACGACATTGTTTCTCCAGTTTTGACTTTGTTGACGTGACGCAATCGCACACAAAAGCCAGGGTTTCTCAGGAGGGTTGTCTCGCTTTCCGCTCAGAGACAGCAGGGGGCGACGACGGACACTTCGACAATGCACATTTAACCGTCACAGGGATTTACAAAGACGATTAAAAAAGGTGAAAATGTTACGTAGTTCTCCTTTAATGCAGCGACATGTGTTTGTCGTCCTGTTCCATCCGGAGCAGCGGTGGCTTAGTGGTCAGAGCGGTCGTTCGGCCGGACTGCAGATGGCGCTGTACAAAGACAGGGCCAAAACAGGTGAAAAGAAACTAAATCTGGTCTGAAAACCAAACGGACCAAAAGAACCTCACGACCCGTTCAGAAGTGAAACAATCCTTTGGGGAACAAACTTGAGAGGTTCTCCTTCTCTCCTCCGTGCCTCGGCCCTCTGCTCGCTGCTCGGCCTCTCGCTCTCCTCCTCCTCTCCTCTCCTCCTCTTCCCTCCTCCCCGCTCTCTCCTCGCTGCTCGCCCTACTCCCTGCTCCGCCTCCTCCTCCTCCTCTCCTCCTGCCTCTCCGGCGCTTCCTCGCCTCTCGCCCTCATCGCGCTCTCCGCACGGCTGCCGGCCTCCTCTACCTCCTCCTCCTCCGCCCTCCTCCGCCTCCTCCCTTCTCGCCCCTCGCCGTCCTCCGCCTCCTCCGCCTGCTCGCATCTCCTCGCTCCTCTCCTCCTCCCCTCGCTCCTCCGTTCCTCCGCTTCCTCCGCCTCCCCTGCTCCGGCCTCCTCCGCCTCTCTCCTCGCGCTCTCGGCTCCTCTCCTCCTTCTCTCCTCCTCCTCCCTCCTCCGCTCCGCTCCTCCTCCCCTCCTCCTCCCTCCTCCCTCCTCCGCTCCTCCTCCTCCTCCTCCTCCTCCCGCCTCTCCGCCTCCTCCCTCCCCGGCTCCTCCTCCTTCCTTCACTCCTCCGCCTCCAGTCTCCGGCCTCCCCCTCCTCCTTCACGCCGGTGCCTTGCGCAACTCGCCCTCTCAGGCGGGTTGGGCGGGACGGTTCCACGAGGGGGCTGTCACGATCGCTATCTACTCCTTCTTTTGCTCGGTTGAAGTGGCAACGGCCTAATTGATTGCTCATAAACATTAAGTATCAACGTTGTTCTCATTTTTCTCCTCTTGTTTCTCCTTCCTTCGAGTCAATTTGTATCCCGCTTCCCTGACCCTACGCTATGCTCAACAATTCACCAACTTTGCCCAAAATTCAGATACCTGGCGACATCTCTGTCCTTCCTATCTTATCTTCCGCTCTCTCCGTCTCGCGCCGTGCTCCGTTCCGCCTCCTCTCATTTACTCCTCTTATTGTCCTGGCGCTGCTCGCTCAGTGTGAGTTCGGGCTTGTATAAAATATGTGGCCCGCGGGTGCTTTGAGGCCGCCTCGTGTCAGTGCGTCGCCCTTGGGTGCTGCTGTGAGTCGGGCGTGTCCAATAAAACTATTCGCCCTGCTCTGTAATCTGACGCCGAACTGTCATCCGCGCAAACGTTCTACGCGTCCAACGGCACGAAGAGCTCCTCCGTCGCCACGGAAACGGCCTCGCGTCCCCCGCCGGCCGATCCGCGCCGCGGTCCGGGGGCAGGAAGAGGGTGGAAGGGCGGGCGTGTCCAGACCTGTGCGAGGGAAGCGGAGCGTGTGCAGCAGATAATCATTTACGCTGGAGCCGCTGTGTTTTACAGAAAACATGACTGGGTCAAACGCGGCCCACATTGCCCTTTTCACTGCTCGTTTTATGACATTGTGACTTTGATAAGGAACAGCTCTGGTGGGAGACAGAGCTGACATGAATGCTCCGAGAGTTGAGGTGGCGATTTCAACCTTCACACAAAACCCAGCTTTTTCGGCGATTTGCTGCTTTGACCAACAGTCTTCGGGCTGTGCGTCGGTCTCGGGCCCTTCGTGGAACGGTTGGGACACTCCCGACTCGTGGATGTTGGTTCTGGGTCAAAGTTCGCAGACTTTCACAGGGAAATGTTTGAGTTTAAAGGGGAAGTAACCGGCTTTTGTACTTAACTTAGCATTTTTAACCTCAGAAAGTGGAGCGTAAAAGCAGGAAAAAACCAGACCACTGCACGCTGCCGTAACCGGATTATGAACCGCACTCCATCACGCTTTGGGGAGAGAGCTGATTGGCCGTCCTTTGGTGGTCCGCCCTGCTGACATTTCCCCACTGATAAAAGCGCTGAAGGGTTTGTGAGAGCGAGGACCACGTTAGCCAGATTTCAGTCCTTTTCTTTGCTCCCACTTGGACCGAGTTCTCTTCAACGCTTCATTATTTGACCCGAGCCCGGTTCGGACGGCGTCGGTTGGGACGGCGTCGGTTGGGACGGCGTCGGTTGGGACGGCGTCGGTTGGGACGGCGTCGGTTGGGACGGCGTCGGTTTGACCCGCGCATGTCTGTAAAAGCGAAACGACCGAATTGCAAAATGATTGCCGCCGAATTAATCGTGTTCATTTAGTTCAAATCTGGATAAAAAATGGGCCATTTTCCACGGCTTTTGTCTCTGAGTTTGCTGAAAGACTCGATGGGACGTGTTCAGAGAAACACAGACGTCGCTCGTAATCATGAGGCGACATTCCCGTCCCTGGCTTCGCGCGACGTTTCTTTTGTCGCTGCTGTTTGTGTCCCGGAACCTGAGACACTCTTTTCTTCTCCAAAACAAGTGGTCAAAATGCGCCCTCGACCGGGCGCGGAGAGAGAAGACCGAACTTGAACCGGACTACTTAAGTCCACTGAAGGTTCTGCTGTTCCTCTAACTCCTTTAGAACCTGTGGAGAAGGTTCATCACAGTTTTACTTCTGTTCAGTCGCAGTTTGTGAAGACAGTTTAAAATGAGCTGAGTCCCTCTGTGATGTCATCAGTGTGATGTCATCAGTGTGATGTCATCAGCACTGATGTCATCAGTGTTGATGTCATCAGTGTGCGACACTTAACGGACGCATAACTGACCGTTGAAACCGTGGTTGGACTACATAAGGTGTTCTCTGGTGTTATTGTGTCGGATCAGAACTGTGGGTTTGGGCTCCGTTTACAGTCTGGTTGCTAGGTAACACTGTGGAATGACCCCTCATATTTGTGCTCGTGTCCAACCAGGAAGTACGAGTATGAACTTGACACAACGGGTCAAATGTCGAGTCAGATCTGAAATATAATTAAGTCGCTCGTCCCAGACCCAGACCCAGACCCAGGTCCCAGACCCAGTCCCAGACCCAGACCCAGAACCCAGTCCCAGACCCAGACCCAGACCCAGTCCCAGACCCAGTCCCAGTCCCAGACCCAGTTCTTTCACATCCACAAACTTTCATTTTTCTATCAAATATGAATCTAAAATTGTGTTAAAAGTTAGAAGTAACTAGAACTCTGAGTAGTATTTTTAACTTTTACTCAAGTACAGTCACTACTTTGCATTTGTATCGTATCGGACTGATGTCATAGTACTTGAGTACACAGTATTTGGAAACAAAAATCACTGTTTTTTTTACAAGCTTTAGTTTTATTTGACTGAAAGACAAACCAGGGTCTAACCTCGGACTAAACCCGGGTCCAAAGCCCAGGTCCCAAAGGTGAAACGTCCTCTGCATTTGACCCGGAACTGAAAACCCATTTGTGGTTGGTCAAATAAAAGCCAAACTCCGGTCGTGTTTATTTTGGTGTGAAACTTTATGGACTCTTTATGGGAAATGTTCAAACCATGAAACGCTCGGTAGAAAACACGTGGAAAAAGGGAATGACATCATTTCAAAACAAACAGAAAAGCACAAAACCTCACATCGGCGTCGCACAAAACCTCACATCGGCGTCGCACAAAACCTCACATCGTCATACAAAAGTCACATAAGTTATCAATGTACAAAGCCATTTCTATTTACAACTATTTACAGAGGAAAGAGGCGAGAAAGACGGATCCGTTTGTGGAGAAGTCGGACAGAACCCCCTTTGAAGGCACAAATACTGCAGCGACGTAAAAGAGACATTCAGCAAACTGTATGAACACACAAACCAACCAACGGCGGAGAGATCGGAACAGTGCTCGCTTCTCCAAACCGTTCATGACAGAAGACATGTTACGCTTACTTCGCTCGAGCGAACGAAAGACCAATCATCGAAAATTAAGTGTTTTTGGTTCAATCGATCGTTCAAACTTTATCTGTGTTTTTTGTTGTCACATTTAACTTGAATTTGTCTTTCGTAAAGTCAAATTCCGTGAAGATTTCACTGTTTCGGTCTCAATAATCGTGAACAATCGTTAAATCGTGATGTTCGGCAGCGCTCGACATCGTGGCGTTGCTGAATCGTTGGCGTGTCACAGATCCAAACGCACACTCGGGGTTAAATGTCGATCGCAATATCGACCGAGCCAATACTTTGGCCGTAAATCCATCTCAACACGACTTTGAGAAGGGAAAAGCTCTTAACATGTCTCCTTTAAAAAGCACAGACCCTTTAAGTCTCTTGATTCTGCTCAAATGAACTGCGCTTTGTTCCAATAAAGGATCTTTGAACAATCCTGCATTTTTAGATCCAACACTTTGTTCAACCTTGTGACGTCATTAAGGCAATCCAGAACATTTTAAAGCTGAGACAGAGTCAAACCAAAGTAAATTAGTTCAAAAACCCTGGAAGAAAACTTTAGAAGAAACCTTAGAAGAACCTATATATTACCTCTAGAGAAACCTTTAGAAGAACCTCTAGAAGAACCTATAATTAACCTCTAGAAGAACCTTTAGAAGAACCTCAATAGCAGAACCTCTAGAAGAACCTCTAGAAGAACCTCTAGAAGAACATTTAGAAGAACCTTTAGAGGAACTCTAGAAGAACCTCGAGAATGAACCTCTAGAAGAATCTTTAGAAGAACCTCTTGAAGAACCCCTAGAGGAACCTCAAGAAGAACCTTTAGAAGAACCTCTGCGAGAATCTCTAGAAGCAACCTTTAGAACAACCGTTTAGCAAGAACCTCTTAGAAGAACCTTTCGACGCGAACATTTAAAGTTAGAAATTCTGAATGTAAACATCATTTTACAAAAGATTCTGTCGATAAACTCTGCAAATAAATCGTTTTCATTTAAATAAAGAAACGTGGAGAAGGAAAAAGGCCCAAGGGGGAAAACAGCTGCCAGCGAAATCCAGGAACCAGCAAATCAGGAACCAGCGAAATCCAGGAACCAGTTTGTAAACAGCAGAGCAACCAAGCGCCTTTTTGATTTGTAAAACGATTTCCAAACGATGTGACTTCTCCAGACCTCCTCCACAGTTGTAAATCCAGACAAAGGTGAAGCCTCCAGAACACAAAAATCACTTTCAAATTTCAATAAAAAGCTTTGCATAATCTTCAATTTCTGTTCAACTAAAGTGTCGTTTGAACGCTGACGAAGGCGCCGAGTCCACGATGGTTTCAACTCTTCCGCTGGAGTTCAACCAAACGGCGCCTGAAGTTCCTCTTCTACACAAAGTGGTCCTTGACGTCCTCGCTGAGCCGCGCCGCGTTCAGGTTCTTACAGCGATTGTCTTTGGGGCTGTACTTTGTCCGATGCGGCGCTCGGACCGGCACGCTCTGACCGGCCCCGCCCGCGTCCGTCAGCCCCTCCCCCTCCTCCGTCCTCTCGGGGGGCGGGGCCATCAGCTTCCTGCACTCGTAGGCGCCGTCCTTGTGGCGGTTGTCCCGGGGCGAGGCGGGCTCTCGCAGCCGGTTGTTGACGGTGAGCTCGTCGGGCCGCGCGCTCGTCCTCTCGCGCTCTTTCTTGCGTTTCCGAGTCCACCAGACGCAGACCACCACGCAGAAGAGCCACAGGAGGCAGAAGACGGCGATCAGCAGCGGCATCAGGTAATCTGAGGGGAGGAACAAGGCGGGGTTATTGGACTGACATGACCAAAGCTAAGCTAAGCTAAGGCGCTGCAGGCCAAAAGGGAACGATGTTGACTTTAAAGAGTGGCCCATGTTTGGGGCATTTCAAGCCGGAAATGGACCGAGCCAGGATTATATTTCTGAACTCATTTAAACGTAAATGTTTTTGAGTAAATCCTAATCTTCAACATTTACGTAAAACATTACATTTTCACTTCTTTGGAGTTTAAACTTCAATAAATCAAGTTTTGAATCAGATCTGAACAAATCCTTCTGTTCGACCAGCGGCGGGTTGTCTTTAGAGGACAGCGGCGGGTTGTCTTTAGAGGACAGCGGCGGGTTGTCTTTGGAGGACAGGGCGGTAGGAGCGGCGGGTTGTCCTTTGGAGGACAGCGGCGGAACAGAGACTTTAGAAAACACAATTTCTTTGGAGGACAGACAGCGGCCGGACTCTTGGAGGACGGCAGCGGCGGGTTGTCTGTCAGCGGCGGGTTGTGACGAGCGACAGCGGCGGGTTGTCTTTGGAGGACATCGGCCAGGGGTCGTGTCTCGTCTGAGGACCGAGAGGACAAGGCGGGTTGTGCGTCTTCGTAGAGGACAGCGGTGTCTTTAGAGGACAGCGGCGGGTCGTTTTGGAGGACAGCGGTTGTCTTTTAGAGACAGCAGCGGCGGGGTCTTTAGAAGTCAGGGCGGGGTCACGGGTTTCTTTAAACAGCGGACTGCAGGTTGTCTTTAGAGGACAGAGCGGGTTGAGGACAGCGGGGTGTTTTAGAGGACTAGCGGGTCGGAGGACTTTATAGAGGACAAGGCGGTCGTCTTTAGAGACAGCGGACGTGTCTTTTAGAGGACAGCGGCGGGTGGTCTTCTTTCAGAGGAGGACAGCGGGGTGTCTTTAGAGAAGAGGGGGGTGTCTTTAGTCTTTACAGGACGGGGTGTCTTTAGAGGAACGCGGAGGACGTCTTTAGAGAGACAGCGGCGCGTGTCTAGAGGACAGCGGCGGGTTGTCTTTAGAAGCAGCGACAGCGGCGGTTGTCTTTAGAGACAGCGGGCGGAAGCGGCGGTTGTCTTTAGAGGACAGCGGGTTTGTCTTTAGAGGACAGCGGTTGTCTTAGAGGACAGCGGCGGGTCGTCTTTAGAGGACAGCGGCGGATGTCTTTAAGAGGACAGCGGGTTGTCTTTAGAGGACAGCGGCGGGTCGTCTTTAGAGGACAGCGGGTCTTTTAGAGGACAGCGGGTTCTTTAGAGGACAAGCGGGTTGTCTTTAGAGGACAGCGGGGTTGTCTTTAGAGGACAGCGGGTTGTCTTTAGAGGACAGCAGTCGGGTGTCTTTAGAGGACAGCGGGGTCGTCTTTAGAGGACAGCGGGGTGTCTTTAGAGGACAGCGGGGGTTGTCTTTAGTTGTCTTTAGAGGACAGCGGGGGTTGTCTTTAGAGGACAGCGGTCTTTAGAGGACAGCGGGGTGTCTTTAGAGGACAGCGGGGTGTCTTTTCCTTTAGAGGGACAGCGGGTTGTCTTTTAGAGGACAGCGGGTTTGTCTTTAGAGGACAGCGGGGTGTCTTTAGTCTTTAGAGGACAGCGGGTTGTCTTTAGAGGACTTGTTGAGGACAGCGGGGTGTCTTTAGAGGACAGCGGGTTGTGTCTTTAGAGACAGCGGGGTCGAGGACAGCGGTCTTTAGAGGACAGCGGGGTGTCTTTAGAGGACAGCGGGTTGGAGTGTGTCTTTAGAGGACAGAGGGGCGTTGTCTAAGGAGATTCTACAGTAAAAGGAAACCCTCACCGATGCTTGGTCCCTGTATGATTTTCACTTCCATCACCGACAGCAGGATGGCGCTGTCCTGTCGTCGGGAGAGCGAGGAGATGATGGAGGAGGAGGCTGAGTGGATCTGAGCGCGCTCAGAATCTGAAGACCGGCCGTCCGGCTCAAACGACTAAAAAGAACACAGGAAACATGTATTTTTAATGAATGACATTATTTCATCACGTGTGAATTAGAGCTGTATTTGACGGATCATCCTGTGTATATATATTTAATGCTGAAATACTTTTGTAAACGTTTGGAACATCTCGATTAGACTCCTGTAACTCCTGCTGCAGCGTGTCCTAAAAGCTCCATGAAAAGCTTTAACTGGTTCAAAATGCAGCAGCAAGATTAGGAACAGGAACTAAAAGAAGAGAGCACATTACGCCGGTGCTGGAGTCTCTTCACTGGCTCCTGTCCAGTTTAGAATCACATTTAAAACTCCTCCTCCTGACTTCCAAAGCCATAAATGACCACGCCCCATCCGACCTCAAAGATGCTATAGGACCTTATCATCCAATCAGAGCACTTCGCTCTCAAAAATGCTGGACTTCTGGTGGTCCCAAGGGTCTCTAAAAGCACAGTAGGAGGTAGAGCGTTTAGCTCCCAAGCTCCTGTGTTGTGGAATCTGCTCCTGTCCATGTTAAAGAGGCTGACACAGTCTCCGACACAGTGACACAGTCCGACACAGTCCCCGACACAGTCCCCGACACACAGTCCCCGACACAGTCCCCGACACAGTCCCCGACACAGTCTCTTCAAACGTTCCTCTGTGAAACGGAAAAGCTTTTTAAACTCATGCTTTTGTCTGTGGCTCTGGACGAGCCGTGGTGGAGTGTGAGAGTCTGAGAGTCAAAGCACACTTTCCCCACAGTGAAAGTGAGTCAGACCCTCGCTCTAAATCTTCAGACGCCTCTGCGCTCGTACTGACTGACACTGAAACACTCGAGTCTTTGTGGCGTGAGGGAGGAGCGGCCGCCACGCCTCTTCCTCTGTTTGTGCCTTTAAAGCTCCTCAAACACGAGCCCAGTGAGAGACAGGGTTACAGCCTCTGCCCGGGGAGGGGGCGCCACCGAGACCATGTAAACTCACCCCAACTCACACTTTTAATGCTTTTGTTTGTGAGCCAAGACTTTACTGGGATCTGACTCGTAAATGCACGTTGTATGAGCCTCTGTAGGATTTAAATACAATAATAATAATAATAATAATAATAATAATAATAATAATAATAATAATAATAATAACAACATGTCCAGTCAAATCAAACATTCCGGGATGAAAAAATGAAAAAATATCTCTAAATTTTTCAAAAATGTAATACATCTTTTTTATGGATTCAAAACATGGCCTTTTTTACTTTATTACAAGTCCTTAAATCTCGTATTTTTGCTTCAGCTTCTAAAGGAGAGCTGTCACTCAAACTCGTGTCAGTCCGAGCAGCCGCTTTACTCACTTATTGACCAAAGGTTCGGAAACAGATCCAGTTTGAGTTTAGGGCCTGAAGCTGAAGCTGAGACTGACATGTCAGAGGTCAGAGGTCAGAGAGTGTTCTGCACGCGCTCAGTCTGAAGCCTTCAGACTCATTGGCTGAAACGTCACCTAAAGCCCGCCCACCCCCTCCAGCTGCTCTCCTGGATCCATGTGACCCTCGTTCGGGCGTGGTCAGGCTACAAGTGTCCAAGGGAGTCATCTGGACAGTCATTTTCAATCTGAAGACACATGTACTGCTCTTGGTCTTGCCCTAACGGAGGAGGTCCAGAAGAACCCTTTCTGTCGCTACACGTCCATGTGAACAGCAAATGTCGTGACCTTCTGCACAATAAAGCGACACAAAGGTTATTGGTGGTCTGTGCGTTACCATGGCGACCTCCACGGTGTCGGCGCTGGACGCGGAGCGCTCGCAGAGGATCACTAGGGTCCGGTTCAGGGCCAGAGTCTGAGTCACAGGGAGGAACCGGAGCTCGGAGCAGATCTGCTGCACCGTCGTGCCCTGGAGACAAACCAGACGCTTCCCCTTCAGTGAATATCATCATCATCATCATCATCACTACTATTATTATTATTATTATTATTATAATCATTATTATAATAATTACTATCATCATCATCACTATTATTACTATTATTATTCATATTATTATTATTATTATTAGTATAATAATAATATTTATTATTATCATTAATATTATCATCATCATTCTTATCGTCATTATAATTATCATCATTATCAGCATAATTATTAATATTATTATCATTCTTATCATCATCATCATCATCATTATATCATCATCATCATCATCATCATCATCATCATCATCATCATTCTATATATATATCATCATCATCATCATTCTTATCGTCATTATAATCATCATATCATCATCATCATCATCATTATCATTATCATCATTATCATATATCATCATCATTCTTATCGTCATTATAATTCATAATCATCATCATCATCATCATCATTCATTATCATCTCATTATCATCATCATCATCATCATCATCTTCTTATCGTCATTATAATTATCATCATTATGATAATTCATAACTCCATAAAAAGACCCACAGTTTGAGATGAAACCCGTCAAACCCTGCCTTACCCGAGGTACTTTGTCCCGGCTGAAGATGAGTGAGATCCGGGCGCAGTCCTGGTCCTGGGGCTCAGAGTCGGGCTGACAGGGCGTCTGTGGCGGTGAGGGCGTGTCGAGGGAGGAGCAAACACCCACTCGCTCGCACGGCTCAGAGAAAACAGGAGAGAAAGAACTGCTGCATGCACCGTGCTCCTCCAGGACACACGGGGGCGCTGTCTGCAAGAGGAGAGGCCGGGGAGGAGGACGAGAAGGAGGAGGAGCGAGGAGGAGGAGGACGAGGAGGAGGAGGACGAGGAGGAGGGAGGAGGCACGAGCGAGGACCACAGTAAACCTGAGGAAGGAGAGGCCGGGGTAGTAAAGGCCTGAGGTCACAGGTCACACACTGACTCATGAACGCCTCGCGCACTAAGCAGACCAAAGACACGCCCACCATGTGTCGACTAAAAGGGGGTGTGGCAAACACTCTATCAAAACTCTAAAGTCTCTCGTTAGATCTGACCCAACTTGTAAAGATGCATTTACATGTCAGAGAAGTGAGATTACGTTCTCCGTTTGATCCATCGATCTGATCGGGGCCGGATCTGGCCCCCAGGCCTTGGATTGAATAGCCCTGGACTAAAGGATTACAGGCCTTAAAAATGAGTGAGTCCAGAGTGAGTCCAGAGTGAGTCCAGAGTGAGTCCAGAGTGAGTCCCAGAGTGAGTCCAGAGTGAGTCCAGAGTGAGTCCAGAGTGAGTCCAGAGGAGAGTGAGTCCAGAGTGAGTCCAGAGTGAGTCCAGAGCGAGTCCAGAGGAGAGTGAGTCCAGAGTGAGTCCAGAGGAGAGAGTGAGTCCAGAGTGAGAGTCCAGAGCGAGTCCAGAGTGAGTCCAGAGTGAGTCCAGAGCGAGTCCAGAGCGAGTCCAGAGTGAGTCCAGAGTGAGTCCAGAGTCCAGAGCGAGTCCAGAGTCCAGAGCGAGTCCAGAGCGAGTCCAGAGAGTCCAGTCCAGAGTGAGTCCAGAGTGAGTCCAGAGCGAGTGAGTCCAGAGTCCAGAGGTCCAGAGTGGGTCCAGAGTGGGTCCAGAGTCCGAGGAGTCCAGAGTGAGTCCAGAGCGAGTCCAGAGCGAGTCCAGAGCGAGTGAGTCCAGAGAGAGTGAGTCCAGAGTGAGTCCAGAGTGAGTCCAGAGAGCCAGGTCCAGAGTGAGTCCAGAGTGAGTCCAGAGCGAGTCCAGAGTGAGTCCAGAGTCGAGTCCAGAGCGAGTCCAGAGCGAGTCAGTCCAGAGTGAGTCCAGAGTGAGTCCAGAGTCCAGAGTCCAGAGTGAGTCCAGAGTGAGTCCAGAGTGTCCAGAGTGAGTCCAGAGTGAGTCCAGAGTCCAGAGTGAGTCCAGAGTGAGTCCAGAGCGAGTCCAGTCAGAGTGAGAGAGTCCAGAGTCCAGTGAGTCCAGAGTGAGTCCAGAGTGAGTCAGAGCGAGTCCAGAGTGAGTCGAGTCAGAGTGAGTCAGAGTCCAGAGAGTGAGTCCAGAGTGAGTCCAGAGCGAGTCCCAGAGCAGAGCGAGTCAGAGCGAGTCCAGAGTGAGTCCAGAGAGTTCCAGAGCGAGTCCAGAGCGAGTCCAGAGCGAGTGAGCGAGTCCAGAGTGATCCAGAAGTGAGTGAGTCCAGAGTGACCAGAGTCCAGAGTGAGTCCAGAGTGAGTCCAGAGTGAGTCCAGTCCAGAGCGAGTCCAGAGTCGAGTCCAGAGTGAGTCCAGAGTGAGTCCAGAGTGAGTCCAGAGTGAGGTCCAGTGTGAGTCCAGAGCGAGTCCAGAGTGAGTCCAGAGTGAGTCCAGAGCCAGAGCGAGTCCAGAGCGAGTCCAGAGCGTCCAGAGTGAGTCCAGAGTGAGTCCAGAGCGAGTCCAGAGTGAGTCCAGAGTCGAGTCCAGAGCGAGTCCAGAGCGAGTCCAGAGTGAGTCCAGAGTGAGTCCAGAGTGAGTCCAGAGTGAGTCCAGAGCGAGTCCAGAGTGAGTCCAGAGTCGAGTCCAGAGCGAGTCAGAGTGAGTCCAGAGTGAGTCCAGAGTGAGTCCAGAGCGAGTCCAGAGCGAGTCCAGAGTCCAGAGTCCAGAGTGAGTCCAGAGTGAGTCCAGAGTGAGTCCAGAGTGAGTCCAGAGTGAGTTCCAGAGTGAGTCCAGAGTGAGTCCAGAGTGAGTCCAGAGTGAGTCAGAGTGAGTCAGAGTGAGTCAGAGTGAGTCCAGAGGAGAGTGAGTCCAGAGTGAGTGAGTCCAGAGCGAGTCCAGAGCGAGTCCAGAGTGAGTCCAGAGTGAGTCCAGAGTGAGTCCAGAGTGAGTCCAGAGTGAGTCCAGAGTGAGTCCAAAGTGAGTCCAGAGCGAGTCCAGAGCGAGTCCAGTCCAGAGTGAGTCCAAGTGAGTCCAGAGTGAGTCCAGAGTGAGTCAGAGCGGTCCAGAGCGAGTCCAGAGTGAGTCCAGAGTGAGTCCAGTCCAGAGTGAGTCCAGAAGTGAGTCCAGAGTGAGTCCAGAGTGAGTCCAGAGCGAGTCCAGAGTGAGGTCCAGAGTGAGAGTCCAGAGTGAGTCCAGAGCGAGTCCAGAGCGAGTCCAGAGAGTCGGTCCAGAAGTGGGTCCAGAGTGAGTCCAGAGTGGGTCCAGAGCGAGTCCAGAGTGAGAGTCCAGAGTGGGTCCAGAGTGAGCGAGTCCAGAGCGAGTCCAGAGCGAGTCCAGAGTCGAGTCCAGAGTGAGTCCAGTCAGAGTGAGTCCAGAGTGGGTCCAGAGTGAGTCCAGAGTGAGTCCAGAGTGGGTCCAGAGTGAGTCCAGTGTGAGGTCCAGAGTGAGTCCAGAGTGTCCAGAGTCCAGAGTCCAGAGTCCAGAGTGAGTCCAGTGAGTCCAGAGTCCAGAGTGAGTCCAGAGTGAGTGAGTCCAGAGCGAGTCCAGAGCGAGTCCAGAGCGAGTCCAGAGCGAGTCCAGAGTCCAGAGCGAGTCCAGAGCGAGTCCAGAGCGAGTCCAGAGCGAGTCGAGTCTGACCTTGGAGCAGCGCACGTGTCCGTCTGCGCACCGACAGCTGTTACATTGCTCCGCCCAGCGCTCGCCGTGGGCGACCTGCCGACCGCCGACCAGGCACGGGAGACCGAAGCCTACGACTGAGAGGAGCGAGCGCGCGTTAATGCACGGAAACAACCACGTCCGACCAATGAGACGAGGACAAAGACACTCACAGTCCTGGCAGCGCGGGCCGGCGTGTCCCGCGGCGCACACGCACTTGAACCCGTGGATCTGGTCCACGCAGGCGGAGCCGGCGCCGCAGGGCGAAGACTGGCACTCGTCGATGTCTGAGGGGAACACGAGAGGAACTGTTTCTGGTCCACGCCACAAAGACTCTCCAGTTTGAGCTCTTCTGACGCGTGACGCCAAAGACGGTCTGAAATGTGACTTACTGATGCGACAGTGCGGGGTCCGGCGAATCCAGGAGCGCACTCGCAACGGAACCAGTTGATCCCGTCCACGCACTGACCGCCGTTATAAACTGCGAGGGAACAAACGGGACCGACGTCAGAGTCAGGCAAGTATCACAGGGGCGGGACTCAGGACTAAGGGACAAGGCGGGACTAAGGCGGGACTAAGGCGGGACTAAGGCTGGACTAGGGCAGGACTAGGGTAGGACTAGGGCCGGACTAAGGCGGGACTAAGGCGGGACTAAGGCGGGACTAGGGCAGGACTAGGCGGACTAAGGGGACTAAGGCGGACTAAGGGCGGGACTAAGGCGGGACTAGGGTAGGAGGACTAGGGCGGACTAAAGGCGGGACTAAGGCGGGACTAGGAGGACTAGGGCCGGACTAAGGCGGGACTAAGGCGGGACTAAGGCGGGACTGGCGGACTAGGCGGACTAAGGCGGGACTAAGGCGGGACTAGGCGGGTAGGACTAGGCGGGACTAGGGTAGGACTAGGGTAGGACTAGGGCCGGACTAAGGCGACTAAGGCGGGACTAAGGCGGGACTAAGGCGGGACTAAGGCGGACTAAGGCGGGACTAAGGCGGGACTAAGGCGGGACTTAAGGCGGGAGACTAAGGCGGGACTAGGGCGGGACTAGGGCGGGACTAGGGCCGGACTAGGGCCGGCTAGGGCCGGGACTAGGGCCGGACTAAACCAGGTCTAAACCAGGACTAAATCAGGTCTAAAGCCCCAGACCTGGGTGTTAAGTCAAACTCACTAAATCTTTTCACCCTTTCACAACATAAAGTCGCGGTTGTGGCAGACTTTTGCAACAGTTTTTGGCTCGGTTTGTTGGCAGTATCACACTCGAGGCTTTGTTTTAAAAAGTAGAAAACCAGATTTACAAGATAAACCCTGCGAGAACTTTGCCCCAAAACAAACGGATCCTGAGCGTTTCCAAGTCGTCGAGTTAAAACTGGAGCCACAGTTTGACAAACGCCAGCAGCGGAACAGCCATCTATCAAAGCCTGCTCGAACCAGGACCAGGAACAAACCAGAGCCGAAACCATGTCCAGACAAGGACCACACCAGGTCTAAGAGCAGGACCCAACAAGGTCTAAAGTACAACAAACCAGGTCTAGACCTGGTCTAGACCTGGGCAAATTTAGTCTAGAAGAACCAAGTCAGTCCCTCGAGAATGCCCCAACGCAAAACTCACTCAAACTACAAGTCCAGAACAGGACCTAACCAAGACCTGAGCTAGAACAGGACTAGAACAGGACTAGAACAGGACTAGAACAGGACCAAACCTGTACCTACACAAACCAGGCCGAGACCAGGTCTAAGTCTGTGTGAGACCATGAGAATAAAGCTGAGTATTTAGTGAGAAAAGGGTTTAGTCCGGGTCGTAGACTTGGTCTGATCCTGTTCTAGACCTGGTTTAGTCCGGGCCGTGGACCTGGTTCAGTTGAAACGTCCTTATAGTACACACTTATCACCACCTTGTCCTTATAACACACTTATAAACACACACTTGTCCTCATAACACACACTTATAACACACACACACTTGTCCTTATAACACACTTATACACCACTTGTCCTCATAACACACACTTATAACACACACTTGTCCTCATAACACACTTATAACACACACTTGTCCTCATAACACACACTTGTAACACACACTTGTCCTCATAACACACACTTGTCCTCAATAACACACACTTGTAACACACACTTGTCCTCATAACCACACTCGTACACACGTTAACACACACTCCAACACACACTCGTAACACACACTTGTAACACACACACTTGTCCTTGTAACACACACTTGTAAACACACTTGTAACACACACACTCGTAACACACACTCATAACACACACTTGTAACACACACTTGTCCTCATAACACACACTTGTCCTCGTAACACACCTTGTACACACTTGTAACACACACTTGTAACACACACTTGTAACACACACTTGTACACTCGTAACACACACTTGTAACACACACCGTAAACACATTGTAAACACACTTGTCCTAAACACACACTTGTCCTCGTAAACACACACTTGTAACACACACTTGTAACACACACTTGTAACACAACAATCGTAACACACACACATCGTAACACACACTCGTAACACACACTGTCACAAACACACTGTCCTCATAAACACACACACTTGTCCTCATAACACACACTTGTCCTCATAACACACACTTGTCCTCATAACACACACTTGAAACACACACACACTTGTCCTCATAACACACACTTGTCCTCGTAACACACACTTGTCCTCGTAACACACACTCGTAACACCACTCGTAACACACACTCGGTAACACACACTTGTCCTCACACCACTGTAACACTTGTAACACACACTTGTCCTTGTAACACACACTCGTAACACACACTTGTAACACACACTTGTAACACACTTTAACACACACTTGTCCTTTGTAACACACACACACACACTCGTAACACACACTCGTAACACACACTCGTAACACACACACACACTCGTATACACACACTTGTCACACACTCAACACACACTAACACACACTTGTCCTCGTAACACACACTCGTAACACACACTCGTAACACACACTCTGTAACACACACTCAACACACACACTTGTAACCACACTTGTCCTCATAACACACACTCGTACACACACTCGTACACACACACTCGTAACACACACTCAACACACACTTGTCCTCAAAACACACACTCGTAACACACACTCGTAACACACACTCGTAACACACACTCGTAACACACACTCGTAAACACACTCGTACACACACTTGTCTGACGTGTAAATGAGTTTGGTTTCTCGACTTGAAGAGGAGAGCACATTGTAAAGCGAGGAAGAGCGACTCACCACGGCTGTGGGCTGCAGTCGTCCACATCTACAAGAGGAAACAGACACAAATCATCAATCATGAAGCCAATCAGAAACAATACAACATAATGTCACACAAAGAAATAGTTTGAAATCAAATTTGATGATAATTCCACGTTCACTCCGTATGAACGTATGAAATGGAACGTTTATTTCACTCTTTCACTCGTTCCATTCGAAGCCGATCACATTTTTGGCCTGAGAATAAAGACACCTGAAACATACAAACCTGTGGACGAGCGAGCGTTTCATCACAAGAAGTGCTTCATAAATACACTTTTATCTTGCTCCCGGGCCCCAGGTCTGGCTCCGGGGCCCCAGGTCTGGCTCCGGGCCCCAGGTCTTTTGCTGACATTAATATTATTTAAAGTTGTGTTACGCATTTATTTACTCTCTGGAAAGTGATTTATGTTGTATTTTTGAGCTTTATACTACTACTATACTTCAATCTAATCTGATTACTGACCATCGATTACTGTCTAAAAGTCATCAGATTAACGATCGCTTTGGGGTGAATCAATCATCATCTGGAGAAAAGAGCGAACGCAGGCACACGACCATGCTAACGCTAGCTGGCGGCTAAATGCTACTGCGATGCTAGCGCAGCCTGTTGAGTTTAGCGTCTGCAGAACATTCCTTCTGAGGCAACGCCAGGTCAAACACCTCCACTTAGACTCTCCTGGGACTGTGAGAATAGACCACACGGACCACCATGACCACCCCGAAAACCACCATGACCACCCGACCACCCCAACCACAATGACCACTCGACCACCATGACCACCCCGGACCACCATGACCACCACCACCCCGACCACCCCGACCACCCCGACCACCATGACCACTCGACCAGCATGACACCCCGGACCACCATGACCACCCATGACCACTCGGACCACCATGACCACCCGATCACCATGTCCACCAAAAACCCTCTACCACCTTGTGATGTCATTTTTCCTCTGTCATTTTAAAGTCCGACTTCACACAGCTTCATTTGACCGTTACAACCGCCTGTGCGCCCTCTGCTGGTCACACATGCTTGTACTACATCTACATCTGCAATAGTGACGTTCTTACCCAGCGTGCACGTGGGCCCCTCCCATCCGTCTTTGCAGATGCACTTGAAGCCGTCGGCTCCTCCCACACACGTGGCTCCGTTCAGACACGGCGCCGCGGCACACGAGCTGTTCTTCGCTAAGAGACGCACAGACCCAAAAATGAGTAAAAATAGAGTCGAAAATGTGGGATGTGATTTAGAGACGCTATTTTAAGGGCCACCATTTTGTCCTTTACGAACGAGTTATTTCAGATTTGTATCTAAACCAGATCTTTAATCACGGGGACAGATGTTTACATGACGAAGGTCAGATGTTTGAATGATGAGGGTCAGATGTTTGAATGATGATGGTCAGATGTTTGAATGACAAGGGTCAGATGTTTGAATGATGATGGTCAGATGTTTGAATGACAAGGGTCAGATGTTTAAATGATGATGGTCCGATGTTTACATGACGAAGGTCAGATGTTTGAATGATTGACAGATGTTTGAATGATGATGGTCAGATGTTTGAATGACAAGGGTCAGATGTTTGAATGATGATGGTCAGATGTTTGAATGACAAGGTCAGATGTTTAAATGATGATGGTCCGATGTTTACATGACGAAGGTCAGATGTTTGAATGATGATGGACAGATGTTTAAATGACGAGGGACAGATGTTTGAATGATGATGGTCAGATGTTTTGCATGATGAGGGTCAGATGTTTGAATAACGAGGGTAAGATGTTTGAATGAGGATCTGGTCAGATGTTTGAATGACGAGGGTCAGATGTTTGAATGATGATCTGGTCAGATGTTTGAATGACGAGGGTCAGATGTTTGAATGAGGATCTGGTCAGATGTTTTACGTGGCGGTGCAGGGTCAGAAGGTCCCGTGGTCCCTCCTGAGGGTCTTACCGGTGTTGCACGTGGATCCGCCCCAGCCCGGAGCGCAGCTGCAGAGGAACGAGTCGCCGTGATCCGTGCACGTGCCGCCGTTGCTGCAGGTCAAAGGGTCACACTGGCTCTCACCTGCACAGAGGCATCGGATGGGACAGATTCAGTTCTACGTACTGTCTGGAAAACGCATGACACCTATTGCCCACGCATCCATCAGTTCCCCTCCCAGCGGCATCACCTGGGCCCTCTCCACCTCCAAATATCGCCCCTACCATCCATCCATCCGGTCCCTCTCCCACCTCCCATCGGCCCCTCCCACCTCCATCGGGCCCTCCCACGCTCCACCGATTATTATAATAATAATAATAATCATAATAATAATAACTCATTTAATCGAGGAACTAAATGCTGTTAGATCATCAGTGTAGGCTCAATTTACTGAGGATCAATATTTTGTGCAAATATGGCAGCCCACATATTTCCATTTGATACCAAACTTTGCATCTTGTATGTCCTGCTTAGGTCTGTTCTTTATTGACTCATGAACTTAAAACGAGAGAACTCTCACATTGTTTTTATAAAGAAACGCCAACAACTCATCTGCGAGCACACGGCGAACGTCATGTGAATGTGCTGAAGACTAAATCAGCAGTGAACAAGTCAATAAATAAAAATAAACACACATTTATCTTAACAATTTCTTCAACTTTGATGTTGAGTTTTACCAATCCGCCTCAGGTCCGCCATCTGCCTGGGCATCTTGCTAACAGGGATTCTTCAGTGGAAACCACCCAATCTGCTCACAAAAATCCCCTGACTCGGACGCTCGAAGTAAGGCTCGGGCTCAGTGGCAGACGGCTCACCCTCGGACTCACCCACGCCTTACCCACGCCTCACCCCGAGCGTCACAGCCGCCCGGCTGCCACTCCCGGCTCGGAACCACGCCTCACCCCCGCTCACTCCCACGGTCTCACCCCCGGCTCACCCGGCTCACCCCCGGCTCACCCCGGCTCACCCTCGGCTCACCCCGGCTCACCCCCCGCTCTCACCCCAGCGGCTCACCCTCCGGGACACACCCCCGGGGCATCAACCCCCCCGGATCTCGCTCACCCTCCGCTCACCCACGCCTCACCCCTCGTGGATCACTTTTCACCACGGCTCACCCGCTCAATCCCAGCGACCGTCACCCCAGGCCACCCTGCACCCCTCGGCTTCACCCCGATGGTCACGTACACAGCGCTGACCCCCGGTGTCCGTCAGCCTCCGCCTCACCGCCCAGAGGCTCACCCCGGCGGGACATCTTGACCCCGGAGCACTCACCCTCAGGCCTCAGCCCCCGGTTCCCCCCCTTGGCTCACCCCCGGCTTCACCCCCCGGCTCACCCTCGGTCACCCCCGGTTCCCCCCGGTTCCCCCCGGCTCACCCCCGGTTCCCCCCCGGCCTCACCCCCGGCCTCACCCCGGCTCACCCCCGGTTCCCCCCGGCTCACCCCCGGCTCACCCCCGGCTCACCCCTCAAGGCCCCACCCCCGGCTTGCACCCCCCGGTGCGTCACCCCGGCTCACCCCGGCTCCACCCCCGGCTCACACTCACCTCGATGAAAGAACATCATCCTCTTTTAGCTACTTTCTTTTGTGTGCCAGCAGCCTAATGGGTGGAATGCGGCCGTGGGGAATTTCGTGGGTGGGTCCGAACACGATCCAGCGCCGGCGTTTGTGTCAGAAATAATGGCCGTCAAACGAACAGGTCTGTGCAGAAGCGCTCGAGGAGTCGGATCAAAAACACTTTAAACCGAGGGAGAAGATTTGAATAATCCTTGTATGAACACGGACCACACACGCTTTCCCGTCCAAATCTGAAACCGGATTTTTAGAATCGAAACCAAACAAAGACGCGATGATCTTGGACAAAAAGCGCCCGTTTAAAGGCAGTTTCACATCAGCGTTTCAACCTTTTTTACATCTGGTTCAAAACTAAACCCGGCAAGTCCAAACCGTGCCGTAGTTCCGTTTACGACATAATCATACATTCCTCCACGTCGAAAACACAGATGAACGCATGAAACCGAGCTGACGTGAAGCTGTGAACGTGAAGGTTCTCCCCTGGATAAAGGCGTGTCCACCTGGTCCAGCCTCACTGGGAAAAGGATCGACACCAGACCATTTTCTGCCCTTCAAATTGTCCGACATTATGTATTACCCTCCATGTCCAGTAGGCGACCAGTTTTTATGAAATCAATGGTTAGTTAAAGACAAACGGAGTGAGTTATTGAATTGAAATGACTGAACTTTCATGATCTGTTTTGAGATTTCATAATTAAAATGTGACATGAAAAATAAAATCACCATTATCGATTTAACGGAATGATGGGAGGCGACCACCGTCCCATTTCATGAACAGGAATAATCGCAAGTAAATATGTGCTATAGGGGGCTGTGGGCGGGGATAGGGGCGGATGTGATCTACGGGGCTGTGGGCGGGGATAGGGGGTGGGTGAAAACACAGCAGAGCCTCAAACGCGGGACAAAACAGCATTTAACTCAAACACACAGCGATCAAACAAGTCAGAGCAAGACGACGCAGGTTAAAAACCCCGAGAAGGTGCTTTCAATGAGCCGTGGGCGACGCCCACAAATGAATCTCTCTGTTTATTTATGAATTGAGTGCGTTCTCTTGAAAAGGAGCAAAAAATGTGTGTCACAGTCGTGCTGAGGCTCAAAACCAGAAAAACGACCCAGAAAAGTGCAGAAATATCACTTTACACTGGACGTTTCTGTCTCTGTTTGAGCTCTTCATGAACAGTTTTAGTTTCATTGGTTTCAAACGACCTCAGTCCAATCTACTTTCAACCAACGAACAAACAAGTCATTCCAGCTCAATCTGTGCTCCACAAGGCCAGCTTGGATGTAAAAACGCTTCTAGATCTGGCTTTTTCTGTTAACGTCCAAATTAATAACACGGAAACGCATTTGTCACAACCTTGTGGTCGATACACTCATTGGGCATGTTTCCACTCGAGAATAACGAGAGGATAATGAGGCAAAAGGAGAGAGACCCACGTGAGCCGCAGGCCTTGCCCTTCCAGCCGTCCACGCAGTCACAGTAGAAGTCGTTGACCAGGTCCACGCATTCCGTGCCCTCCGTTCAGACAGGGGGCGCTGCTGTTAGCACTCGTCCACATCTGCGGGGGCACACACAAACACACTTTAGGAGGCGGGCGCAGGCGGAGCGACGGCTGAATGTTGGCGCGTGGAGTCGGACCGATGTTGCAGAGGTGTCCGTCCCAGCCGTCGGGGCACAGGCAGTGGAAGGCGCCGATGCCGTCGATGCACGTGCCGCCGTTGGAGCAGGGCAGCGCCGCGCAGTCGTTTACGTCTGCCAGGGAAACACAAGCGCCGCAAGTCATCAACCAGAACTGCTTCTCCACGTCAACTCCAACTGTGGCCCCTTTAGGAGGCGTCTGGGGAGGGGGCAGTCTGCGCTCCAGGCAACAGGGAGTCATTACAAGTACCGACCTCCGACCCTGTTCGTTTAACTCGTATGCTGATTCGGAACCGTTTTATACAAGCCCCAGGAGCTAGATGGCGCTCTATTCAAGTCAGGCGTGCTCGCTAGCGCGTGTCACCACTCTTTAGCCTTTAGTGGCTAGCTACAGCCGGTAGTTGTGTGGGCCGGACGTTTTAGGGAGGTGTTGCAACCTCGTGGCTGACCGCGCACGCTCCGAGCATGACCAAACCCATCCTCACCTCCGGTGTCGGAGGAGAGAAGCGCGAGCTGTAAGAGACAGAACGAAAAATGCCTGTTTTTAAGAAAACAAAGCCTGAAGGTTCTGCACCGACTGTCAAACACGCCGAGAAGCTAACCACTCTGCCACCCTCGCCCTGCCGTGAGCTCCGGTCACATGACTCACTCTCGTGGCAGTAGGCTATGCCCTAAACGCTCCCCAGAAGCCCGGCTCGCAGGAGCAGCTGAAGTTCCCCTGGGGCCGGCTGATGCAGCGTCCGTGAGGGCCACACACGTTTGAGGAGAGATGCCAAACGCCGCCGCCGGTGTCATTGGACGAGACGGCCACGGTGCAGCTGTCCAACACTGAGGGGAGGAGCAGAGGAGAGGAGAATGAGGGACTGAGGGGAGGAGCAGGGACTGAGGGGAGGAGCAGAGGAGAGGAGTGAGGGACTGAGGGGAGGAGCAGGGACTGAGGGGAGGAGCAGAGGAGAGGAGTTTAGGCAACTGAGGGGAGGTAGCTTAGGGAGTGAGGGAGCATGACGGAGTGAGGGACGAGGGAGGAGCAGGATGAGGGGAGGAGGAGGAGAGGAGTGAGGGACTGAGGGGAGGAGCAGGGACTGAGGAGGGAGGAGCAGAGGAGAGGCAGTGAGGGACTGAGGGGGAGGAGCAGGGACTGAGGGGAGGAGGAGGAGAGGGGAGGAGCAGAGGAGAGGAGTGAGGGACTGAGGGGAGCAGAGAGGGGAGGAGCAGAGGAGAGGAGTGAGGGACTGAGGGGAGGAGCAGAGAGGGGAGAGCAGACTGAGGGGAGGAGCAGAGGAGGATGAGGGACTGAGGGAGGAGCAGGAGAGGAGTGAGGGACTGAGGGGAGGAGCAGAGGAGAGCAGAGTGAGAGGACTGAGGGACTGAGGAGCAGAGGAGAGGAGTGGAGGAGTGAGGGAGGAGAGGGAGGAGCAGGGAGAGGAGTGAGGGACTGAGGGGAGGAGCAGGGACTGAGGGGAGAGGAGTGAGGGAGGGGAGGGCTGAGGGGAGGAGCAGACTGGACGAGTCACAGTGAGGGGAGGAGCAGGGGAGAGTGAGGGACTGAGGAGGAGCAGGGAGAGGAGTACTGAGGGGAGGAGCAGGGGAGAGGAGTGAGGGACTGAGGGGAGGAGCAGGGGAGAGGAGTGAGGGACTGAGGGGAGGAGCAGAGGAGAGTCACAGTACTCTTACCTTTGCAGTGGTGGCTCTTGCAGTACGTATGTGACAGTATGTGAGTTTTGCAGTATTCGCAGTATTTGCAGTGGTGGCTCTTGCAGTACAGTATGTGCAGTATGTGAGTAATTGCAGTATTCGCAGTATTCGCAGTACCTTTGCAGTGGTGGTCTTGCAGTACAGTATGTGGCGTATGTGGCAGTATTTGCAGTATTCGCAGTATTCGCAGTACCTTTGCAGTGTGGCTCTTGCAGTACAGTATGTGACAGTATTTGCAGTATTTGCAGTATTCGCAGTATTCGCAGTACCTTTTGCAGTGGTGGCTCTTGCAGTAAAGTATGTGACAGTATGTGACAGTATGTGACAGTATGTGGCAGTATTTGCAGTATTCGCAGTACTTTTAGCAGTGGTGGCTCTTGCAGTACAGGGTATGTGACAGTATGTGCAGTATTTGCAGTATTCGCAGTATTCGCAGTACTTTGCAGTGGTGGCTCTTGCAGTACAGTATGTGACAGTGTGGCAGTATTTGCAGTATTTGCAGTATTCGCAGTACCTTTGCAGTGGTGGCTCTTGCAGTACAGTATGTGCAGTAAATGTTGAGCAGTATTTGCAGTATTCGCAGATTCGCAGTACCTTTGCAGTGGTGGCTTCTGCAGTACAGTATGTGACAGTATGTGGCAGTATTTGAGTATTCGCAGTATTCGCAGTTACCTTTGCAGTGGTGGCTCTTGCAGTACAGTATGTGAAGTATGTGACAGTATTGACAGTATTCGCAGTATTCGCAGTATTTAGTGGTGGCTTTTGCAGTACAGTTGTGACAGTAATTGCAGTTTCGCAGTATCCTACTTTGAGTGGTGGCTCTTGCAGTACAGTATGTGACAGTATGTGAGTATTTGCAGTATTCGCAGTATTCGCAGTACCTTTGCAATGGTGGCTCTTGCAGTACAGTATGTGACAGTAATGTGGCAGTTGTCAGTATTCGCAGTATTCGCGTACCTTTGGCAGTGGTGGCTCTTGCAGTACAGTATTGTTAAGTATGTGGCAGTATGTGACAGTAATTCGAGTATTCGCAGTACCTTTGCAGTGGTGGCTCTTGCAGTACAGTTGTGACAGTATGTGAGCAGTATGTGACAGTATTCGCAGTATTCGCAGTACCTTTGCAGTGGTGGCTCTTGCAGTACAGTATGTGAACAGTATGTGGCAGTATTTGCAGTATTCGCAGTATTCGCAGTACCTTTGCAGTGGTGGCTCTTGCAGTACAGTATGTGACAGTATGTGACAGTATGTGGCAGTATTTTGCAGTATTTGCAGTATTTGCAGTATTCGCAGTACCTTTACAGTGGTGGGTCTTGCAGTACAGTATGTGACAGTATGTGGCAGTATTTGCAGTATTTGCGTTTCGCAGTACCTTTACAGTGGTGGCTCTTGCAGTACAGTATGTGACAGTATGTGGCAGTATGTGACAGTATTTGCAGTATTCGCAGTACCTTTGCAGTGGTGGCTCTTGCGTACAGTATGTGACAGTATGTGGCAGTATGTGAAGTATTTGCAGTATTCGCAGTACCTTTGCAGTGGTGGCTCTTGCAGTACAGTATGTGACGTATGTGCAGTATTTGCAGTATTCGCAGTATTGCTATTTGCAGTGGTGGTCTTGCAGTACAGTATGTGACAGTATGTGCAGTATGGTATGCAGTATTCGAGTATCGCGTACTTTGCAGGGGTGCTCTGCAGTACAGTATGTGACAGTAGGTGCAGTATGTGCAGTATTCGCAGTACCTTTGCAGTGGTGGCTGCTGACGTACAGTATGTGACAGTATGTGACAGTATTTGCAGTATTCGCAGTACCTTTTGCGGTGGTGGCTCTTGCAGTACAGTATGTGACGTATTGTGACAGTAGTGGAGTATGTGACAGCATGTGGCAGTATTTGCAGTATTCGCAGTACCTTTGCAGTGGTGGCTTTGCAGTGGTCCTTGCGTTCGGACACGTTCTCCCCTCGTACTCGTCTGGACAGCTGCAGGAGAAGAGTCCGGCGTCACTGGAGAGCTGGGCCTGGTTCTGGCACGGGTTTGGACTGCACGGGTCGGCCTGGGTCTGGACCCGGGGAGGAAGGAACATGTGGGACAATGTGCCTTTAGAACCTGATCTTTATTTAAGAAGATTTAGACCCGGTTTGGACCTGGTTTAGACTGGTTCGTACCTGGTTTAGGACCTGGTTTAGTCCTAGTTCAGACTGGTTCAGTCCCGGTTTGGACCTGGTTTAGTCCTAGTTCAGACCTGGTTCGGTCCGGTTCGGTCCCGGTTCGGTCCTGGTTTGGACCTGGTTCAGACCTGGTTTAGTTGTTTGGTTTAGACCTGGTTTAGATCCTAGTTTAGTTACCTGGTTCAGTCCCGGTTTGGACCTGGTTCAGTCCCGGTTTGGACCTGGTTTAGACCTGGTTTAGTCCTGGTTTAGTCCTGGTCTTGCCTGGTTTAGACTGGTTTAGCTGGTTTCGTTGGTTAGTCCTGGTTTGTCCTGGTCTTGTCCTGGTTTAGACCTGGTTTAGACCTGGTTTAGTCCTAGTTCAGACCTGGTTCAGTCCGGTTTGGACCTGGTTCAGTCCGGTTTGGACCTGGTTCAGACCCGGTTTAGTCCTGGTCTTGTCCTGGTTTAGACCTGGTTTAATACTAGTTCAGACCTGGTTCAGTCCCGGTTTGGACCTGGTTTAGTCCTGGTTTAGTCCTGGTTTGTTTCTGGTTTAGACCTGGTTCGGTCCTGGTTTAGACTGGTTCAGTCCCGGTTTGGACCTGGTTTAGTCCCGGTTTGGACCTGGTTTAGACCTGGTTTAGTCGTGGTCTTGTCCTGGTTTAGTAGACCTGGTTTAGTCGTGTCTGTCCTGTTTAGACCTGGTTTAGTCTGGTCTTGTCCTGGTTTAGACCTGGTTTAGTCCCGGTGGTCTTGGTCCTTAGACCTGGTTTAGACCTGGTTTAGACCTAGTTCAAGACTGGTTTAGTCCTTGGTTTTGGTCCTGGTTTAGACTGGTTTAGTACTAGTTCAGACCTGGTTCAGTCCCGGTTTGGACCTGGTTTAGACCTGGTTTGGACCTGGTTTAGACCTAGTTCAGACCTGGTTTAGTCCTGGTTTGGTCCTGGTTTAGACCTGGTTTAATCCTAGTTCAGACCTGGTTCAGTCCTGGTTTAGTCCCGGTCCTCACCTCGCAGTAGCTCCCGGTGAATCCCGGTGCACACTCGCACCTGAAGGCCTCGGCCAAAGCGACGCAGCGGCCGCTGTTCCTGCAGGGGGCGCTGTCACAGTGGTTTTCTCTGCTGCTCACAGTGTCGGCCCACGAAGCCGGGTCGGCAAAGGCACTGGTAGCCCCTCGGACCCTCCTGACCGAGCAGAGGAAAGGAGTGTGTCAGATGCGCTCTCAGATGTCTCTAGAGCGCCCTCAGGTGTCACATGATCCAACATGCACCTCAAATGTTTGCATTGAGTTCGGTTTTATCCGGCTCAATTTGGGCCTCAGAACTCCTGCAGTACAGATGGATACCTGTGGACCTTTGGGATGGCCCGTTTCTTTTTTTGGTTTGTTTTTTTTGGGAGAAAATACAAATATTCAGAATCTTTATTGACTTTGTGTTTGAAGCACATTTGATAAAGACCAGTTTTACCAGATGAAAACATGAAAACAATCAAGTATAAAGTTTCCTGTTGTGAAGTACTTTGAATACTTTTATTTAATATTTCATGTTTTAACCCGATTTGTTTTTCAGATGTATTGTGTTATTTTGTATAAATAACACAATGCGTAGTGTGTTTTGCGGTTTGTGCAGAACTTTTCCCTCGTAAAAACAAAAGTGGTGTGAAACGAGCTCATGGTCCACAGAGCGAGACACGTCTGAAACCATCGAATCATCCTCCATCGAATCATCCTCCATCGAATCATCCTCCATCGATCATCCCTCCATCCCATCGAATCATCCTCCATCGAATCATCCTCCATCCATTCCTCCATCCAATCATCCATCGAATCATCCTCCATCGAATCATCCATCGAATCATCCTCCATCCAATCATCCATCGAATCATCCTCCATCCAATCATTAAAAACCGTTTAGTTCTAATCGTTCTAATCATTTCGGATGCGCCTTTCAACTACGCGTTCGTATCCGCTGTTGATTTTGCGAGCGTCGGAAATCAAACGTAATTAAAAGGCATGAGCCAAATCACTCGGGCCAACATGAAAGAGAAACTTTGGGCCGCGGCAAAGTGAAGTAAATGAGCTGCTTATGGAAAGATAATGTTTCAAATCCACCTCCATTCAAGTTGTTTGTTTTTAATTTTGCCCCAGAACAATAAATAATGACTTCATCTGCAAAAAAATAAAAAATAAATAAATATTGGCAACTTCACGAAGTCATTCACAAACAGATGAAATAACTCTGGTCCGAGTACAGAACCTTGTGGAATCCCCATAGGTTGATTACATGTATCGAAGGCTTTTTGCTTTATTTATGAGTCGTTTTCAGTATCGATACTTGTTCACATGAGTATCTAGGTTTGATACTCGTTTTAGCACCCGTCCAACGATGAACCACTACTGGACAAACGAGGTATTACATCATTAAGAAACTATTTTTATCGTTTCTTTCAGTTCGGACGTGTTTTTTTTTACTGGCACATCAACGCGCGGAACCTTACTGAGGTGAGACGGGAGCGCTAACAACCACGCCGCCATGCCACCCCGGTCGTTCTCACTCACAAGTTACACAAAAGTTATTTATGTGTGTTTTTTTTGGAGGTTCTTAGGAGACGACGTGTTGAAATTGAAGCGCGATCGTGGAAACCTCGCCTCGACCCCAGAGTTTCGCCTACAGCTTCGTTTGGGCGTCTCTGTTCTCCCGCCAGCTTCTCTCTCTCTCTCTCTCCCCTGACGCAACGCCACACAAAGATGCACTGTTTTTAAAGTGGCGCTGTCGAATGCTAACGTTTCAAACACACATTTTCGACACTCGATGCTCAATACTGATAACAATACTACCACAAGAAAACATAATACACAACGTTTCCAGTGGAGTTGTCAAAAGTGTTGAAAATCAGAGGCTAATCGATACTCAAACTATCGAAACTACTGTCAATCACAAACAAACTTTTATTGAACTGGTATTGAGCCTTATCAGAACTAAGCGTAAGACCCCACAGTGACATGAAGTACTATTACTTAGTGCTGAAAGAGGAAGTACTGTTGTTTTTGGGTTGGAAATGGCGGTCCATTGTCCCATAAAATGTTGTTTTCTTTTCTTTTTGTTTTCATTGTGGTTTTGAGTTTATTTCTTCGGATTGAAATGTTGCTATTGTGACACTGGATTCCAAGCACAAAAAACAACAAAACTTCTAACTGGAAAAGACAGTTTTGCTAACACTTTATAATAACAAAGCATGAGCAAATATTACATTCGGAATGAAAAAGTGTGTTAAGAATGATTCAGGCTCAGTAACTACTTCCCCAAAACCCTAAACTTAACCTGAATTAAGTAGTTACTCAGCCTGAATCATGCTTGGTCAACTATTTGTTCATTTGTTCATGCTTGGTTAAGGCAAATGACAGTGTAGTTATTCTAAAGTGGTTTGAAAGTGACCGAAACCTTGGTTCTTCTCGACACCTGTTCAAATGGTTAACGTATGTCTCACCGAACACGTGGCTCCGTTCCGACACTGGCCATGGCAACTGTTCACGTCTGCAACACAAACAGGAAACGTTAGCACGCCGTTTGGCCAACGGGCCCGAGTGGCGACGCATGCGACGGACCGGCGGGCGGAGGCTTTGACGATGCAGAACATGCGGCGGGTTGGAGGATCAGAGACGAGCTGTAGATGTTAAGAGTTTCTGAGATTTGTGGGGGAAACGACGGGACGATCGGCCAGAGGGTCCGAAATGGAGGACAGAGGAGCAGGAAGTTCAGAGGGAGAAGGCGAGTTCTGTTCCACCGACAAACGCAAGCAAAGTCTGGGTTGGTACTGATTTGAGAACCATCTGGCAGACGTTTATGGACGATCGTTTGTTTCGTCAGACTTTGAACTCTAAATGCTGCAGAAAAAATGTATTTCAGTTGCAAAATGTGTGTTTTTCTCAGTCTGAAAATTCAAAATGAAGTGTAAAACGTGCAGGTTCTCGTAAAAACAAAGCACGAGCCCTTTGTATAAATGCCATTTAGAGCGAAAACAAATTCAAATGTTCAAATGTTTTTGGCAAAGTTCAAGAGTATTTTAAATTCAAAATCAGATGAAACAAACGATCTTCAATAAAACAGCTCGAAAAAGAATATGTTTTATAAAACTCGAAGATCCGCCGCATGTTGCCAGTGGAGCAGCAGAACCGCAGTGAAGCGCTAAAGCTAGCAGGACAGATCCGGTGGACAGATCCGGCGGACAGATTGTCCTTCTGTTTTGGATACTGACTGATGTGACAGTTTTGGCCGCCCATCCACGAAAGCAGGCGCAGTGATATCCACCAATCAGATTTTTACAAGAGTAAGCGTTTAGACAGGGCCTCGCCGCGCACTCATTCACATCTGAAATACAAGCAGGACCGGCCCGGCGCGCAGGTTAGCACGGCGCGCAGGTTAGCACAGACACACAGCAAACATGTACAGAGCATTAGGCATGGCACACTCGTGGGCACACTCGTGGGCACACTCGTGGGCACACTCGTGGGCACACTCGTGGGCACACGTGTTTTAGGGGGACCAAACGCCAAGGAACGTCTAGATGACCCCGAAATGTTTGACTATTGTATATGGGAACGCTTTCGGAGGGTGTGGCTACAGCATTGGCTCATTCGTTTACAATCACCGGCACGGCGTGTGTTTAAGCTCCGCCCCTCCTCGCGCTGCACACTCTCACACAGAATAAGAATTTAGTCACAGAATACTGAATATAACCTGCTATAAATGTATTTCGTAAGGTTACTTGGCGCTTGGCGCGTTACTTGGCGGGTTACTTGGCGGGTTACTTGGCGGGTTACTTGGCGGGTTACTTGGCGGGTACTTGGCGCGTTACTTGGCGGTTACTTGGCGGGTTACTTGGCGGGTTACGGGTTACTTGGCGGGTTACTTGGCGCGTTACTTGGCGGTTACTTGGCGGGTTACTTGGCGGGTTACTTGGCGCGTTACTTGGCGCGTTACTTGGCGCGTTACTTGGCGGGTTTACTTGGCGGGTACTTGGTTATTGGCGGGTTACTTGGCGGTTCTTGGCGCGTTACTTGGCGCGTTACTTGGCGCGTTACTTGGCGCGTTACTTGGCGCTTACTTGGGGTTACTTGGCGGGTTACTTGGCGGGTTACTTGGCGCGTTACTCGCGTTACTTGGCGCGTTACTTGGCGCGTTACTTGGCGCGTTACTTGGCGTTACTTGGCGCGTTACTTGGCGCGTTACTTGGCGTTACTTGGCGCGTTACTTTGGCGCGTTACTTGGCGTTACTGGCGGTTACTTGGCGGTTACTGGCGGGATTGACTACTTGGCGGGTTACTTGGCGCGTTACTTGGCGCGTTACTTGACGCGTTTACTTGAGGCGGTTACTTGGCGGGTTTACTTGGCGGTTACTTGGCGGGTTACTTGGCGGGTTACTTGGGGGTTACTTTGGCGCGTTACTTGGCGCGTTACTTGGCGCGTTACTTGGCGAGTTACTTGGCGAGTTACTTGGCGAATGTTACTTGGCGAGTTACTTGGCGGGTTACTTGGCGAGTTACTTGGCGGGTTACTTGGCGGGTTACTTGGCGGGTTACTTGGCGATTACTTGGCGCGTTCTTGGCGCGTTACTTGGCGCGTTATTGGCGCGTTACTTGGCGCGTTACTTGGGGCGTTACTTGTTGATTGTTACTTGGTATAATTCTTGCAATACTTTCACGTTGACTACGGCGTTAAGATTAAAACTACTTTTTTGTTTTGCCGTTTACGCCGCATTAGTTTAGAATATTAGTTCTGACGTTCACGGTGACGGTGGCGGATACGTTTGAGTCCTTCACGTCTTTTATTAGATGAAAACTGAACTCAAGATCTGCAGCGACACGTTCTGAAGAAAACACGGGCGATAGAAAAGGTAAAAACATAATAATAACAATAATAATAATAATAATAATAATAATAATAATAATAATCTCTCTAAAACCAGGGCCATTACAGACTTTATTTAAATGTGAGCTCCCAGGAGATAGACGGCACCTGTCCACCTCTGACATTAGACACCTCCCAAAAGGGAATAACATCGTCTGAACATTGTCTAAACATTGTCTGAACATCGTCTGAACATCGTCGCAACATCTCTGAACATTGTCTGAACATCGTCTGAACATCGTCTGAACATCGTGAACATCTGAACATCGTCTGAACATCGTCTGAACATCGTCTGAACATGTCTGACATCGTCTGAACATCGTCTGAACATCGTCTGAACATTCGTCTGAACATCGTCTTTGGTCAGACCCATGTGCCACTCTTACTGTGAATCTGACTTCATACTCGTGTCGAGCTTCTCGATCGGGTTGTTTACGTCTTCTGAGAGTTTCCTGGCTGCCGCGCGGGGAGGGGCGTGTCCTGCTCGTAAACACGCCTCCGTCTGGGTCAAACTTAGCCGCCGCGCTTTCGGCCCCTGGCGTCTCAGAGCGCTGCAGTATTTCAGGCGCTGGGGAGGTCGCAGTTGCCGGGCGCGGTGGTAAATTTAGCCCTACTCCAGCGCACCTGTATCGAGTTGCAGTTCGGAGAGGGGTTTCCACAGACGGGACGGGGTTGGGAGCGCGAGGAGGGCGGCGGTTAAAACGGGGCGTAAACAGACAGTAACTCTGAGCAAACACGATTACTGTAATATAAATAAACGTGTGCAGTAACACTAATACTTTTACAACGTACGTGCAGGAGTGACTTAAGGACATCAGTTACGAAACGCAAGTTACCACAACAACATCGTCTCCACAAATAAACTTTATACATCAATTTATGACAAACAAACAAACAGGAGACGCTTCAGTTTAGCCTCAAACGCAGCAGAGCCGCAGTTGTTCTACGTTTCATTCGATGGGACACACTACAACGTGTGACACTACGGCCACGTTTCAACTGGCCCTCCAGACACACACCGACACAACAAATGTTTAAATCACATCTAAATCGTACCTGAAGTATCATTTGTAATCATGAGGCTGAATTCCAAATCTGTGTGGCTGTGAGGCGCGGCCTAAAAAGGACTAAGAGCAACCAAAACGTGACTAAAACGTGACTAAAAGCAACAAAAGCGCAGCTAAGTTATACTTTTTAACCCTGAGGTCGATCTGAGCGAGTCACAAAAAGTCGTTTAGTCATTCCAGTGTGTGAGTGTGAGGGGCGTGGCTAAAGCTACCGCGTGCACAGGAACAGTTTTGCCTCATGTCTTTGCCTTGTGTGCAAAGCCTCGACGCCGCGTTTGAACCTCTCTTTATGGATCATGTCAGACGCATTATGCTAACGTGCTTTGCTAGCTTCGTGTTGCTAAGGCTCCACATATAAGTTAGCATCAGTGGAAACACGGCGCTTTAGCACAAGATCGAGTCAGAGTTTGGAGACAAATTGTTAAGTTTAATCTTTGTTTCGGACCTACGATGATTTCCCCACGATCAGAGCAGACCAGAAAAATCATGGAGACAAATTTGTTTTTTAAAGTTATCACTAACATGTCAGCTAACCCCAAACCGATTTCCTGGTCCTGCAAACGTAACCACACCCTTATCCTCAAAACCATTACCCTAACCTTGACCTTAACCCGTTTCCTGCGCTCCTACGGACCCGCACGAACCCCATTGAAACCCGTGACGTGCCCTACAAAAGCCTGTGCGCGGGTCAACATGGCTGTGACAGTGCAGTTACCCATCTGGCAGGTCTTCCCGCTCCACTGATCCGAGCAGACACACTCGAAGCCGTTCCTCAGGTCGATGCAGGTGCCGCCGTGAGCGCAGGGGCCCGACTCGCACTCGTCTGTGTCTGGAACCAAAACGAGAAACTACTGGGAACTAAAGGATTTGCAGAAGAACCCGGTCGTCCCATGGAAAAGTCATGGTTTTGCCTTTTATTACATTGACATTAAACTGATCTATCTTGCATTTATACAGTAACAATGACACTTTTAACAGACTAAATAAAGCCTGCACAAAAAGTCTCTTTAGGTTTCCTTCGGTTTATGATGATTCAGGCTTAGTAATGACGTAATTAATACCCTAACCCCTTAATTAAGCCTGAATTAAGTCATTGTTCATGCTTTATTAAGGCTGATTAAGGTGTAAAGTGTTATTGGTGTCATCTTCTTGTTAGTTGGAAATGCTTTCTGGGCTGTAGTCGACTAAAGACCTGCGCTGAGCCTCATTAGTCGACTAAAATTGGGCGTGGCCTTGGCAGAAGCTCCAAATCCTATAAAGTTTTTCTATGATTTGAGCATTCATCTGACCCAACGTGCACTGGAAGGACCACGAGATCACAAGTATTTGTGAGTAGTGCCTTTATCAGTAACTCACTGTCGTCTGTACGAATCATTCAAAATCCTCCCAAAATAATGAGTCGACAAATAAAATGTTTGACATCGACCGATTAATCGACTAAAGCGCAAAAAATCTCTTTCTAGAAGCTTCAGTCTGCATATGTCAGAGGAACTAAGGGAAGCAGCCGAGCGCAGACCTTTGGCGCAGGTGGGTCCGGACCAGCCCGGGGCACAGTGGCACTCGAAGCCGCTGGGCACCTCGTGACACGTGCCTCCGTTGGCACAGGGGTTAGACACACAGGCGTGCTCCGCTGGGGAAACAAACGCACCTCAGTCACAAACGTGCAGTTTGAATGAACGCCATCAGCCAATCACAAAGGCTGTTGTTGATGTGATGTCATGTTTTATGAGCCACCACAGCTTTAATAAGGTTTAAAACGTTCAAATTAACAAAAGCATTTAGGTTGTTACAGTAAAAACGACACATTTTTGTTATTTGGGCCTATTTAGCAGGCCACATTTGTCTGGAATAAGGAGAAATGGCCTCCATCACCGTGTGGTCCTCCATCACCGTGTGGTCGAAGGGAGAAGGGTGCGTTTGATTTGTGCTCTCACCGATCTCGCAGTTCTTCCCCGAGTACCCGTCCGGACAGGCGCATTGATACTCGTCCGGCTCCGTGTTCATACAAGTGCCGCCGTTTTTACAGGGCCGGTTCGTCCCGCAGTAGTTCAGATCTGACCAAACATGACAAAAACCGCACGATGTCAGAACGTGCAAACGAGATGAACGGAGAATGTTTGTGTGTGGAATGTGTGTTCTGCCTTCAGATCAATCACATTTGGACTTTGACATTTCCGGGCGCTTGTGATCAGAGCGCGTTCATGCTTCTGTTTACGTGCTGGAACCGGTTGGCTAATGCTAGCTTGTGACTCATTCATTCATGGTATTTGAGCGCGAGGGTCTCGTTTAGGGGCACGGATCAGCTTTTGGCAGAACATTTTGTGCAGAAAAGCTGACGAGAAACTACACAAGAAGTAATGAGAATCTACTTTTCTTTCCGTGTTCGCGGGATGAACAGCAACGTTCTGTGCCAGAGTCGGGGCCTAACTCGGGCTTGCAGAGACTCCGTTGAATCGCGCGGCCCTAACTACATTGTGGTTATGGTTGTGCTGTGTGTTGTGTAATGATAAGTGTTGTGCGTTGACACTGACCCTTGTCGCACAGCAGGCCTCCCCAGTTCTTGTCGCAGTCGCACTTCCAGGGCTCGGAGCAGGAGCCGTGCACACAGCCGGGGTACGGCAGGCACCGGTCGCACAGGGGGCCCTGCCAGCCGTAGTGACACCTGAACACGTTAACGCACACGCAGCGGAGGGAAGAGCGAAACGGAGCAGGTTTAGTGCGGAGGGTCTGCGCAAAGAGCCACAAACACACAAAACAACGTTCCGTATTTTGTCCAGGGGCAGCGTGTCCCAAAGGTAAGTGAGAACCAAACTATGGAACGCTCGCCGCGCAGACACAACCAGAGACATTCACGGACGCGCCGTCTCTGCTCCTGATCAGACGCGGCCGATGCGCTGGCGTTACATCGACTCAAACGTTTATTCACAGATGAATGAATGACGGTGAAGCGGATCCCCACATTAAAATACATGTTGATTTCATGATACTTACGTCATTTCCATTAAAATACATGTTGATTTCATGATACTTACGTCTTTTCTCACTTGTGACATGTAAAAGAGGATGTTTAGTGTCACTAGACTCACACCAGAAGCACAACATCACAAATCTCAACTCAAAGGCAGCTAGCCTTTAGCTCAGATGCTAGTTTTACATGCTAATTATGACCTAAAAGGAAACGCCAAAAGGGTTACACACTCAACCATGACTTTTAGCAAGGCTTTGACCTAAATGTACTCAATGGGTTGGTACTAGCTGTTGTTTGTGGGCTAATGCTAACAGCTAATGCTAACGGCTATAGGAAAAAGCACAGGGGTCTAGCGCTGACGTTTTTCGTATAGAACTAGCCGAGCTGCTAAGTGATCGATAGCATGAGCATCGAACGCCACGTCTGGTCATTTATATGAATGTTGAAGGCTAAAGTAAGAAGAGCTTCACGGAGACAAGCAGCTAGCATGTCCACTGGTCCCGAAACCTAATCCTAACGTTGACCCTAACCTGACACATCTGCTAGCATAGCCACCAAAAGCAGAAATGAGCAGGTATGGAGTGAGTTAGCGAAAGATTTGAGAATGATCAGATTAATCTTCTTTTTTACCAATAAAGACACTGTTTTGTGTATCTTTCTGCATAAAGGTGTTTTTCGTCTTTTGAATGCAGTTTGGGTCAGAATGTTGCCACGCCTCCTTTTATAGTTGACTAATCAATCGTCGGGACATCAATCAAGAACGCCCTTGGTCAAGCAGAACCCTCGAGAGCAGAGGGTCCACAGAGGGTCCACAGAGGGTCCACACGGGAGGGCGCGGCTGTGAGGGTCACTCATCTGTTGGTTTATGGAGTCTGTGTTTGTCCAAGGCCGTGACCTCCACCTCTGCACCTGTCCCGTCTCTTCTGCCATCGCCACGGCGCTATTTTGGGAACACACGAGCCTCCACCTCCCCCCCGGTCTGCCTCCTTCAGACCCTGAAGACGCTAAGGCACAGGTGCCCCCGACCCCATATGGACATCCGCCCGCCCCCTCCTCCGCCCATCAATAGCGCCGTTGCGTGAGGGACTACAGTCGGGGGCTTTGAAAGGACCAGACTCTCCTCGCAGACGGTCCAGAGTGGAGCAGGAATCTAAAGAATGCGACGCGACAATTATGCAAATGAGCTGTTCAAGGTTAAATATCCGTCGATTAATCGGCGTGAGCGTGATCAATTAAAGTAGAACTATATTTACAATTATTTCGTTTTTGCTTTGTCCAAAAATAACAAAGAAAACGGACACAAAATCGGACGCCTAAAAACATAGATCCTGCTCTCAGTGATTGCAGCTGACGTAGAAGTTAGCAGTCGCGGCAGTTGCTAGCTAACCGTGTACATTCAGTCAATCAAAGTCACCCTTGGAATATAAACGGTTAAATACAAACGCTACGAAAAGAAGAATCTAATCTGTTCATAAACGAGTTAAAAGAAAATGTGCCAAATCAAACCAAGTGTCAAATTTTGCAGCGACAGCGCTCACTTAGCGCCACAAAATAAAATTAAAAAGAATGTTTTAACTGAATAACATTGTCCTTTCTTGCGACAGCTGTTGGCGACACATGGAAATTCAACCACAGAAAACGTTTTCAGTTCTCGCCGGCGCCGTGACAGAGCTGGGGTTAGCGACGTTAGCGTTAGCCACAGCGGGGGTTTATTTTGGTCCAGGCCTGGTCCCTGCGCCTGCTCCGAGCCCGTGGGCCCCTGAACGGTGGAGCAGCGGCAAGCTTGTGGCTAAGCTAATGTGGGCTGTGGTCGCTCAGACATTTCCCCTCAGACAAACTGTCCACACTCTGACCGCTAACACAGCGTATGCTAACACACACTGCAGGCTAACGCACGCTAGAGAGCACACGCTAACGCCAATGCTAACACAACAAACAGCTCCAGTTCAGACCAGCAGTGCAGGAGGAGAGACCAGACCAGAACGCCAGTCGACTTTGATAGAGTCATCTTCTCAAAGGTAGTTTAGAATTCAAACGTTCAAACGCCGCACGTACAAAGGAATCGCTTGTACTATT
Organism: Chaenogobius annularis; assembly: GCA_015082035.1. Lineage (NCBI taxonomy): Eukaryota > Metazoa > Chordata > Actinopteri > Gobiiformes > Gobiidae > Chaenogobius > Chaenogobius annularis. Next base: position 69,634 of record BJKM01001176.1, read on the forward strand.
GATCAGTCAGACGATCGACACCATGTGACACGCTTTAATGGCCGAAATGATCCTCAAATTAGATCGGAGTTGTAATTTTCCCGGTGAATATTTAAGATGTTCTGTTTTTAGACAGTAAAAACCAGGTGCAGCGCATTTAAATAAAGTTTGTCAGTAAAATCAGTTGACCTTAAATGACCTTAGAACGTCCTGATTCATTTGCCAAAAAAACAAACATGTAAAAAGTAAACAAAAGAGTTCAAAGTTAGTAATAACCTTAGTTCATCTGCATTACCACAGCATTTGGAGGTACAAACTAAAGTCACGCTCCAAACGTTTTCTATCCAAAAAACCTCCTAAACTGTTGTCGGAAGCGGGAACACGCTGCCCTGCGCAGCCGCCGTCTCGTGTGGCGCCCGAGCTTCCCACTCCTTTCCTTCCGTCTCCATTCTTCTCTTCTGCCGTGTTTTTGTTTGGATTCCACGTCGATCCATTAGAGCTCGCGATAAGCCTGAGTGCGTCTGTCAGTGACGGAGCGGGAGATGTTTTGGGACCACCCTGATCCAGAGCAGCAGGTACCAGCGATAAGAGAGGAACCAGCAGCTCCATGGAGGTACTCTCACTCAGCCCGGCCCGAGCCCACCTACAAGCCCCCTCCTCCAGCCTCGGAGCAGCCAAAACAAGCCTCTGACGGGACACGACATGAGGGCGATGGAGGTCTTGGACTTGAATGCATATTGATTCTCATGGACTTCCTAAAGGTCACTTCCATACGTTAGCGCTAATGCTGTTCCAATGGCAGAGTTAGCGTTAGCCTCCAAAAGTCACAACGTTAGCATACATGCTAACGACCACAATATAAACCTTTGTGTAGGAGGTCTGGAAGTGTGAAGACCCAAAGTACTACGTTTGGTGAAAGAGAGTGATAAAAAACAATGTTTTTAACGTTTTAAACATTTAAAGTATAAAGAGTTTAGTATTTATGACATGTGACGTGCGAGAGACGGAAACATGTCAATAACACAGAGGAGCAGGAAGCAGAACAATGGAGCAGGCGGAGACGGGGGCCGGCCCCAGAGTAAGAGGGGCTTATTGATCTCGTCCTGCTTCGGTCCTGGTCCAGTCCTGGTCCAGTCCTGGTCCTGGTCCAGTCCTGGTCCAGTCCTGGTCCAGTCCTGCTTCAGTCCCGTTTCAGTCCTGGTCCAGTCCTGTTTCAGTCCCGTTTCAGTCCTGGTCCAGTCCTGGTCCAGTCCTGTTTCAGTCCTGCTTCAGTCCTGGTCCAGTCCTGGTCCAGTCCTGGTCCAGTCCCGTTTCAGTCCCGGTCCAGTCCCGGTCCAGTCCTGGTCCAGTCCTGTTTCAGTCCCGTTTCAGTCCTGGTCCAGTCCTGGTCCTGGTCCAGTCCTGGTCCAGTCCTGGTCCTGGTCCAGTCCTGGTCCAGTCCTGGTCCAGTCCTGCTTCAGTCCTGCTTCAGTCCTGGTCCAGTCCTGTTTCAGTCCTGTTTCAGTCCTGTTTCAGTCCTGGTCCAGTCCTGGTCCAGTCCTGGTCCAGTCCTGGTCCAGTCCTGTTTCAGTCCTGTTTCAGTCCTGGTCCAGTCCTGGTCCAGTCCTGGTCCAGTCCTGTTTCAGTCCTGTTTCAGTCCTGCTTCAGTCCTGGTCCAGTCCTGTTTCAGTCCTGTTTCAGTCCTGGTCCTGGTCCAGTCCTGGTCCAGTCCTGGTCCAGTCTGGTCCAGTGGTCCAGTCCTGCTTCAGTCCTGTTTCAGTCCTGTTTCAGTCCTGGTCCTGGTCCAGTCCTGGTCCAGTCCTGTTTCAGTCCTGGTCCTGGTCCAGTCCCGGAGTCATGTTTTGGTTCTGTGTGTTAGTTTATGGAACGGTCCCGATTTAGTCCCAATGTTTAGTCCGAGCTCGGTCTTGTAAATAGAAGTGGGCCTCACTTGCACTCTCCGGGCACGCTGCAGGTCCCGTGGGTCGGAGAACATCCCGGTTTGCACACGGCTGAGGGAACGACAACGACCATTAGATTATAATATATTTCAAAGTAAGAGGAGCGGGCCAGACGAAGCGGGCGTGTCTCCTTCTCACCGGTCTTGCAGGACTCTCCGGTCCAGCCCTCCCGACACTCCGCTCGTCCGCTCTGGTCGCAGGTGTAGTGTCCGAAGTAGTCGTCGCGCGGCCGGCAGACCTTGTTGCACTTGGGGCCGTAGTAGTGGAGGTCGCAGCGCACCCGCAGGCTGTAGTCCAGGGAGAAACCCAGGCCTCGGTGCTCCACGGGCGGACTCTGCTCGCCCGGGTTCAGCATGCCTTTGTGGATGCTCCGCCCAATCAGCAGCTCCTCCTCTGAAGACACGGAAACACACAGGAACCACCAACTTATGTTAGGAACCACCAGTTTAGGAACTTATGTTAGGAACCACCAGCTTATGTAGGAACATCAGAGTAATGTTAGGAACCACCAGCTTATGTTAGGAACCATCAGAGTAATGTTAGGAACCACCAGCTTATGTAGGAACCATCAGAGTAATGTTAGGAACCACCAGCTTATGTTAGGAACCATCAGTAATGTTTAGGACCACAGAGTAATTAGGAACCACAGCTTAATGTTGTAGGAACCATAGGAAATGTTAGGAACCCAGCTTATGTTAGGAACCATCAGAGTAATGTTAGGAACCACCAGCTTATGTTAGGAACCATCAGAGTAATGTTAGGAACCACCAGCTTATGTTAGGAACCATCAGAGTAATGTTAGGAACCACCAGCGTTATGTTAGGAACCATCAGAGTAATGTTAGGAACCATCAGCATTATGTCAGGAACCACCAGAGCTATGTTAGGAACCAACAGAGTAATGTTAGGAACCATCAGAGTTATGTTAGGAACCATCAGAGTAATTGTCAGGAACCATCAGAGTCATTGTCAGGAACCATCAGAGTCATTGTCAGGAACCAACAGAGTAATGTTAGGAACCATCAGAGTAATGTTAGGAACCATCAGAGTCATTGTCAGGAACCATCAGAGTCATTGTCAGGAACCATCAGAGTCATTGTTGCTTGTTTAAATTGTATTTATTATTACATTGATTGTATGAACCTTTTTTTGACCCAGTAAAAACCCGTTGCGATCAAACCTTTTTCGTGCGACGGGGAAAGTGAGAAACTGCAGCGCGATCGGGAAAACATTGAGAAAAATGAAAGTCAAGTTTTGCCCCTTGTACTTCATGTTGGATCTGTGGCCACACGTCTCAGGGGAACCTTCTGGTCCAAACACAACTCTGTTGGGTTAAAGGCCCTTCACTGCCGCTTGCGGGTGCCACTGGCTCCCACGGTGGTTATGGGAGTGGCCTGGCGTCGTCCAGTGTCGTGTTGTAGTCGTCCCACGCCGTGTCCAACTCCAATAATGACATTTCAAAAGGTTTGGAAAATAGGGCTTGAATCTGGATTTTAAAGCACTTTGACTAAATGGAGCTGCCAATCATCAATAAAAAACATTCAGACTATAAATAACTCTTGGAAGCAGAACAAACCGGATTCGGGTCAAAGGCATTCTCGAAATAGTCCCGCTGGTCCAAAGTGGGCCCAGACATTCCTGAGCTCTTCCTGATTCTGCTCTGGATTCAGACCTGGAACTCACCGTGAATAAGTGTACTCGGACGAGAACCATGACGAAAGTGTACTGGGACGAGAACCATGACGAAAGTGTACTCTGACAAGAACCATGACGAAAGTGTACTGGGACGAGAACCATGACGAAAGTGTACTCGGACAAGAACCACGACGAAAGTGTACTCGGACAAGAACCATGACGAAAGTGTACTGGGACGATAACCATGACGAAAGTGTACTCTGACGAGAACCATGACGAAAGTGTACTCGGACAAGAACCATAACGAAAGTGTACTCGGACAAGAACCATGACGAAAGTGTACTGGGACGAGAACCATGACGAAAGTGTACTCTGACGAGAACCATGACGAAAGTGTACTCGGACAAGAACCATAACAAAAGTGTACTCGGACAAGAACCATGACGAAAGTGTACTCTGACGATAACCATGACGAAAGTGTACTGGGACGAGAACCATGACGAAGTGTACTGGGACGAGAACCATGACGAAAGTGTACTGGGACGAGAACCATGACGAAAGTGTACTGGGACGAGAACCATGACGAAAGTGTACTACTCGGTGTAACAAGAACCATGACGAAAGTGTACTGGGACGAGAACCATGACGAAAGTGTACTCTGACGAGAACCATGACGAAAGTGTACTGGGACGAGAAACATGACGAAAGTGTACTGGGACGAGAACCATGACGAAAGTGTACTGGTGACGAGAACCATGACGAAAGTGTACTGGGACGAGAACCATGACGAAAGTGTACTGGGACAAGAACCATGACGAAAGTGTACTGGGGAAAAACCATGACGAAAGTGTACTCGGACAAGAACCAAACGACGAAAGTGTACTGGGAGACGAGAACCATGACGAAAGTGTACTCTGACGACGAGAACCATGACGAAAGTGTACTGGGACGAGAACCATGACGAAAGTGTACTGAGAGACCATGAGAAAGTGTACTGGGGAGATGACGAAAGTGTACTGGGAGAACATGACGAAAGTGTACTGGGACGTGAGAACCATGACGAAAGTGTACTCGGACAAGAACCACGACGAAAGTGTACTGGGACAAGAACCATGACGAAAGTGTACTCTGACGAGAACCATGACGAAAGTGTACTCTGACGAGAACCATGACGAACTTGACCCAGAAGCGTTGAAAACAAAGGCAAAACGACCAAACTTCGAGCGGAAAAGGCCGTGTTGAACGTTTCTTTCGTCTGGAGTCTGGACAGGAAGACGAAGATCGGAAACGACCTTTGACTCGAACGTGGCCCACAATGCACTGCGGCGGAGAGCGTGGGCCGCTGTGAAGGAAACTCCTCATCTCCTGTTTGGGTTTCCTCGACGTGACGGGGAAAATGGCTTCATCTTCTGTTGCTTCATGTCACTATTCTTCAAGAACTTGGAGATGCACAGAAAGACCGCATGTGTTTGTGGCGCTTTAAGGCGTGGCTAAAGCTAGCGTGCACAGGCACAGTTTTGCCTCATGTCTTTTGACTTCTCTGCAAATATGGGACAAATATGGGATTAAACTTGACAAAAAACAACAAAAACACAATTATAAAGTAACAAAAATGTGACTAAAAGTGGTGAAAAATGTCCTAGAAGCAAAAAAGAATCATCTGAAAACATGAGTAAAAATGAATTTCATCGTCTTTGGATCATGTTAGTCCTGGTTCAGTCCAGGTTCAGCCCTGGTTCAGCCCTGGTTCGCCTGGTTTCAGCCCTGGTTCAACCCTGGTTCAGTCCTGGTTAGCCCTGGTTTCAGTCCTGGTTTCAGTCCTGGTTCAGCCCTGGTTCAGCCCATGTTCAAGCTTTGGTTCAGTCTGGTTCAGCCGCAGTTCAAGCCTGGTTCAGTCGCAGGTTTCAGCGCTGGTTCAGCCCTGGTTTAGGTCCTGGTTCAGTCTGGTTAAGCCAGGTTCAACCTGGTTAGTCTGGTTCAGTCTGGTTGCAAGCGGGTGGTTCAGCCGCTGGTTCAGTCTGGTTCAGTCCTGGTTCAGCCTGGTTCGGTTGCCTTGGTTAGCTGTGTTCACCTGGTTCAGCCCTGGTTCAGTCTGGTTCAGCGCTGGTTTCAGCCTGGAGCTGGTTCAGTCCTGGTTCAGTCCTGGTTCAGCCTGGTTCAGCCTGGTTCAGCCCTGGTTTCAGTCCTGGTTCAGCCTGGTTCAGTCCTGGTTCAGGTTCCCTGGTTCAGCCTGGTTCAGCCTGGTTCAGCCCTGGTTTCAGTCCTGGTTCAGTCCTGGTTCAGCTGGTTCAAGTCCTGGTTCAGTCTGGTTCAGTCCTGGTTTTCAGTCCTGGTTCAGCCCTGGTTCAACGCTGGTTCAGTCCTGGTTTCAGCCTGGTTCAGGCCTGGTTCAGCCCTTGGTTTTCAGTCTGGTTCAGTCCAGGTTCAGGCTCTCCCGCAGCGGCTGGTTCAGCCTGGTTTTCAGTCCTGGTTCAGTCCTGGTTCAGCGCCAGGTTCAACCCCTGGTTTCAGTCCCTGGTTCAGTCCTGGTTCAGCGGCTTCAGGTGGTTCAGCTGGTTCAGTCCTGGTTCAGTTCCTGGTTTCAGGCCCTGGTTTAGCTGGTTCAGCCCTGGTTCAGTCCTGGTTCAGCCCTGGTTCAGCCTGCTTCAGGTGGTTCAGTCCTGGTTCAGCCCTGGTTCAGTCCTGGTTCAGCCTGGTTCAGTCCTGGTTCAGTCCCTGGTTCAGTCGCTGGTTCAGTCCTGGTTCAGTCCCGGTTCAGTCCTGGTTCAGTCCTGGTTCAGCCCTGGTTCAGGTCCTGGTTCGTCCTGGTTCAGTCCTGGTTCAGCCCTGGTTCAGCCCTGGTTCAGCCCTGTTCAGTCCTGGGTTCAGGTCCTGGTTCAGCCGTCGCCACAGCGACACTGCCGCTGGTTCAGCCCTGGTTTAGTCCCTGGTTTCAGTCCTGGTTCAGTTTAGAGATGAAATGACTCAAAAGATCATCTAACTTCCAGCGGGAAATTAGAAGAATCCTCCTCCAGTCAGGTTTAACTCAGGACCAGCTCCTGTCTTGGCAGGTCCGGAGCTCAGAACTGTGGACTGTAACCTGGACCTGAGACCAGGGACCAGGGACCAAGGGACGCAGAGACCAGAGACCAGAGAACAGAGACCTGAGACCAGGGACTAGACCAGAGACGCTGAGACCAGATCAGAGACGCTGAGACCAGACCAGATGACAAGAGGTACCAGAGACCAGAGACCAGAGACAGAGGTCAGGGACCAGAGACCAGGGAATAGACCAGAGAGCCTGAGACCAGATCAGAGACCTGAGACCAGACCAGAGACAAGAGACCAGAGACAGAGACCAGAGACCAGGGACCAGGGACTAGACCAGAGACCAGAGACTGAGACTAGACCCAGAGACCTGAGACCAGAGACCAGAGACTAGAGACCAGAGACTAGACGAGACCAGACCAGAGACCAGAGACTAGACAGAGACCTGAGACAGATCAGAGACGGCAGAGACCAGAGACAGAGACAGAGACCAGAGACCAGAGACCAGAGACCAGAGACCAGAGACCAGAGCAGAGACCAGAGACTAGACGCAGAGACTGGAGACGCAGATCAGAGACCTGAGACCAGATCAGGGACCAGAGACGGCAGGGGTGATGACATACACTGATGAATCACAGAGGGACTCAGCTCATTTGAATTTTTCAAAAGATCTTCACAAACTGCGACTTAACAGAAGTAGAACTGTGATAAACCTTCTCCCACCAGGTTCTACACCACCGAACAGTCCCAGAGTTAGAAGAACAGCAGAACCTTCATATAGCCTGATCTCTGACAGTTTGAGCTCTAAACTACAGAGTTTCACAATTCCGTTCTCTGCTCAGTTTCGATTACCAACATATTCCCAGCCTTTGTGATCTGATCAATCGGGGCCAATCACCAAGCGATGGCGAGGAACGTGCCGCACAGCCTGAGCCGCTCTTTCTATTACAATTCCCTGAGCTGGAGAGCAGGACCGAGCATGTTGGTGACGCCACACACACTTTCACACCCAAAACCATGGAGATCCACAGCAACCGAAACCAGCCTCCTGTGAACCCGTTTTAAGGCTCACAGAGAGCAGAGCGCGCGCTTCCAGGTCCAAAGAAACACGTCATCGGAGCTTCATGGACGCTGAAGCCGGTACGAAGCCGGTACCGAAGCGCGGTACGAAGCCGGTATGCAGATACGCGGTTACGCAGAATGCCGGTACGAAGCCTGTAACGAAGCAGAGAAGCCGGTACGGTAAGCAGAAGCCAAGAAGTACGCAGAAGCCGGTACGCAGAAGCCGCGGTACGGCAGAAACGCGGTACGCAGTAAGCCGGTACGCAGAAAGCGGTTACGAAGCCCGGTACGAAGCCGGTACGACAAGCCGGTACGAAGACACTGGTACGAAGCCGGGTACGAAGCCGCGGTACGAAGCCAGGTAGAAGCCGGTACGCAGAAGCCGGTACGCAGAAGCAGGTACGCTGAACCAGCGGTATGAAGCCGGGTACGAAGCCGGTAACGAAGCACGTCGTACGCAGAAGCTCGGTAGCGCTGAAGAGGTACGGCAGAAGCCGGTACGCAGAAGACGCGGATACGCTGAAACTCTGAAGGCCGTTTCGTCCTCAAACACAACAATATCTGACGCCACAAAGACTGAAGATCCTAAGTTCACGTTCAATAACAAACTTTCGGTAGAGGAAACTCCTGCCGTGGACACAAGAAATGGAATACCTTTGGACACGTACTTTTTGGAGACAAGAAAAAGACCCATCACAAAGAAATGCAGACGGACACAAACATCACCAACGACCAACGGACTTGGGCTGAGATAGGGACAGACATCAGGCAAATGGGAAACATTCAAGACTTCATTTGGAAACGGCCAAATTTGGATCAACTTTGTGGGCAAATGTTATTGTTGAGCGCCACCCTGTGGACACTGCAGCCGTAAACGTGAGTGTCTCACCTGTGTGGGAAATGTGGTGTCGTCGTTGTCGTCGGTCGCCAGGCCTCGACGATCATCAGGATGAAGGGCTCTCTGGAACACACAGGGCAAAAGGTCAAAGGTTGTCAGCTTGACCGGTCATGCTCTTCAGGCACAGGTTCTTCTGGTGCCACTCCAACAACTTTCTAATTTAGGACCATGTAAAACGGTTCTTTGTCTTTTCGAGAACGTGGAAATGTTAGTTTGACCCGGGACCGTTTCTGGGATTTCTCACAAAAAATACTAAAAAACAATGTCCACATCACATTTGGAATCGCCAGCGCCCAATCACACAGACCGCGAGACGCGACGAAGCAACAAACAGGTTCTTTAGGTTCTTTACGAAGGTTCTCTTACGGAAGGAACTCAAGGAGAGGATGGTAGCTCAGACGGAGGAAGCTCCAGAGGAGGGAGGAAGCTTCTGAGGAGGAAGAGCCTGAGAGGAGGAGCTCAGAGGAGGGGCTCAGAGAGGAGCGAGCTCAGAGGAGGAGGAGCTCCAGAGGAGGAGCTCAGAGGAGGGAGGAGCTCAGAGGAGGTGGGAGCTACAGGAGGAGGAGGAGCTCAGAGGAGGAGCTCAGAGAGGAGAGAGCTCAGCAGCGAGGAGGAAGCTCAGAGGAGCGAGGAGCTCAGAGGAGGAGCTCAGAGGAGGTGGAGCTCTAGAGGAGGAGGAGCTCAGAGGAGGAGGAACTCAGAGGAGGTGGTATACTCAGACGGAGGTGGTCGTCAGAGGGAGCAGAGTGGAGCTCAAGAAGGAGGAGGAGCTCAGAGGAGGTGGAGCTCCACAGGAAGGGTGAGCTCAGAGGAGGAGCTCGAGGAGGAAGAGCTCAGAGGAGGAGTTCAGAGAGGAGGAGCTCAGATAAGGAGCTCCAGAGAGGAGCTCCAGAGGAGAGGGAGCTCAGACGGGGAGGAGCTCAGAGGGAGCGAGACCTCCAGAGGAGGAGGAGCTCAGAGGAGGAGCTCACAGCGAGGGAGGCGAAGCTCAGAGGAGCTCAGAGGAGCTCAGAGGAGGAGCTCAGAGGAGGAGGAGCTCAGAGGAGGAGGAGCTCAGAGCTCAGGAGGAGGAGCTCAGAGGAGAGGAGCTCAGAGGAGGAGCTCAGAGGAGGAGGAGCTCAGAGGAGGAGCTCAGAGGAGGAGGAGCTCAGAGGAGGAGCTCAGAGGAGAGAACTCAGAGGAGGAGCTCAGAGGAGGAGGAGCTCAGGAGGGGGAACCCCGTCTTTTAGGGAGATGAAGCTCAGGAGTTAGGAGCTCAGAGGAGGATGTAGCTCAGAGGAGGAGGAGCTCAGAGGAGAGGAGCTCAGAGGAGGAGCTCAGAGGAGGAGCTCAGAGGAGGAGGAGCTCAGAGGAGGAGGAGCTCAGAGGAGGAGGAGAGAGCTCAGAGGAGGAGCTCAGAGGAGGAGGAGCTCAGAGGAGGAGGAGCTCAGAGGAGGAGGAGGAGTCAGAGGATCTCAGAGGAGGTGGAGCTCACGAGCAGAGGAGGAGCTCAGGGGAGGAGACGACTCAAGAGGAGGAGGAGCTCAGAGGGAGGAGGAGCTCAGAGGAGGAGGAGCTAGGAACTCAGAGGAGGTGGAGCTTCAGAGGAGGCACGAGCTTTCAGAGGAGGAGGAGCAGAGAGGCTCAGAGGAAGGAGGAGCTCAGAGGAGGAAGGGCTCAGAGGAGGTGAGAGACGTGGAGCTCGAGAGGAGGGAAGGAGCTCCAGAGGAGGAGGAGGAGCTCAAGGTGAGGAGAGCCTCAGAGGAGGAGGAGCTCAGAGGAGGGGCTCAGGAGGAGGTGGAGCCTCAGAGGAGGAGGAGGCTCAGAGGAGGAGCTCAGAGAGGAGTAGCCGAGAGGAGGAACCACATAGTACAACGTAGGACGTTGGTGGGACAATAATCAAACCAAGTGTCAACAACACCTGACCTCTGACCTCTGGACACGGAGTTGCTACCTGAGGATTCTCTGACCGGTCTTCAGTTTAAACTCTTTTCTAACAGTCTCCTACTCTTACACACCCGTCCCACCCGTCCCACCCTCCCGTCCCACCTCTCTCAGGTGCTCGTTCTGTGGTTTTCCCCTCTCCGGACAGCTGCGTGTTCCCACGACCTCGGCTCGCCCCGCGTCCGCGCGGGGCCAGATATACACGGCGGCGAGGCGGCGCAGGGGGCTGATTACAGAGCGGCTTCGGCAGGCGGCAGCGTTCTCCCTGTCTCGTCACCGTGACTCAGACGCTCAGAGCCGAGGCCGTGTTGCGCTACAACGTCGATCCCGTCGGCTGTGGGGCGCGTTCAGGAGGACGAAGACGGCGGACGGAGGGCCGGCCGTTATGCAAAATGAGGACGCATTAGGAAGGCTGGAGAAAGAGGGGGGAGCAGGTGGAGCAGAAGCGTCGGCGAAGGCAGCAGGTGAGGGGCGATGAGAGTAAGGGGGAAAGGAGGAGAGAGAGGGGGGAGAGGGGAGAGAGGGGGGAGGCAGGTGAGGGGGGAGAGAGAGGGGGGAGAGGGGAGAGAGGGGAGAGGGGGGAAGGCAGGTGAGGGGGGCGAGAGAGGGGGAGAGGGGTAGGCAGGTGAGGGAGGGAGAGGGGGAGAGGGAGAGGGGGAGAGGGGAGAGAGGGGAGAGGGAGAAGGGGAAGGGGAGAGAGGGGAGAGGGGGGAGGCAGGTGAGGGGGCAGAGGGGGGGGAGAGGGGGAGAGAGGTAGGCAGGTGAGGGGGGGACAGAGAGATGAGGGGAGAGGGCGCAGAGTAGGGGAGAGGGCGGAGAGGGAATGCCGGGGAGAGGGGACGAGAGGGGAGAGGAGGGAAGGCAGGTGAGGGCGGAGAGAGAGGGGGAGAAGGGGAGAGAGAGGGGGAGAGAGAGGGAGAGAGGGAGGGGAGAGGGGGGAAGAGGGGTTGCAAGAGGTGGGGGGGCAGAGAGCAGGGGGGAGAGGAGGAGAGAGGGTGAGAGGGGGAGAGGCAGGTGATGGGTGCGGCGAGAGAGGGGGGAGAGGGTAGGCAGGTGAGGGGGAGAGACGAGGGGGAGAGTCGGGAGAGAGGGGAGAGATGGGGAGAGAGGGGGAGCTGAGAGAGGGGGAAGCAGCGTGAGGGGTAGGGGTAGGGAGAGGGGAGAGAGAGAGGCAGAGGTAGGCGTGAGGGAGAGGGCGGAGAGGGGGGGAGAGAGGGGAGGCAGGTGCAGGAGGAGGGTGGGAGGGGGGAGAGAGGGGCAAGCAGTAGGGTGAGGGGAAAGAGGTGTCGGGAGAGTGGGGGAGCAGAAAAATGGGAAGTCGACAAGGTGGTTGGGGAGGGAGAGAGAGAGGGGAGAGGGCTGGCAGGTGACGGGGGGAAGCAGAAGAGGGGGGACGAGGGTGAAGGAAGGGTGAGGCGCAGGGGAGGAGGGTGGGAGGGGGGAGAGAGGGGGGTCATTGAGGTGTCACTTCAGGCCCATCGATTCGACATACAAACAAAACACAAACGCTAAATCCCCTCGACAATGACAAAATGAACAGATGTGTTGAACAGAGATTAATCACTCATCTCATCTTCACCAGGTCATAACTGCTGGGATTCTGCCCGGGGCGGCCGCGGGACTCCGAACGCAGTCAGCCGAGCACATTTCTCCAACACTGACATGATAGCCTAGCCCGTTGTGATGTCACTTTGGTTAAACATGAGGTCATCCACGGAGCCAATGAGAAGGCAGGGAACTCCAACCCAACAGCTCCTGGCAGAGTAGCGCAAGGATACCACTCTGCTACTTGAGTTGTGCTCATGTGACCTCAACCTTTTGGACGATTACTTACTCCCCGTAAAAGTAAATCCAATTATTGAACGGTATATTTCTTTTCAAAACGGAACAACTTTAGTTTACTAACTTAAAGTGGCACCATTATCATTATTAGCCCGCGCGAGATGAGTCCGGGGGTCTTTCGGAGAAGAGACTCGTGAAGAGGAGCGAGGACAAGTTCTTTGGACAACACAGCATTTTGTTCGGACGTCTGAAAATCAGTCTCTCAAAACCGAGAAGAAGAGATCCACGAAAGACCACCGAGAGACCACCACCGAGAGATTTGCGGCCAGACGTACAATGGACGGGCCGCGAAACGTGAAGCCTACCCACACATTTTCAGCACCATTTAGGGGCGACTGATTTGAGACATGCGACCAATGCCGCCCTGCAGTATCGTCAATAGATAACAACTGCCTTGTTTGTGGAACGTTTCAAGTGCGGAGACCCCAAAAGAACAGGCTCTGATTGGCCAGTGAACGTTTGCCTTTTTTATCCTTGTCAGTAAACATTTCCTTCCTTCCTCGGCCCGGTAGACCTGCCCCGTAGACCTGCCCCGTAGACCTGCCCCGTAGACCTGCCCCGTAGACCTGCCCCGTAGACCTGCCCCGTCGCCTGTGCGAGCGCTCTCTCGGCGGCCCACTTTGCCGCCCTCTGCCCCCGAGGCGGAGGCTAAAGTGTGTTAGCCATTGTGGCCCGTGTCTTGTGTGGAAACAAAAGACTCCTCTGGTTACGCTGCGGTTTAGATCACCGATAAGCGACGGATCCAGGGGCCGATACGGACCATTATTGTCCGGGATCGGTTGCAGCGGCTTTCATTTTGAGGGAAACTGTCATAAAACCGGGATTGTGTTCATGGAAAGTGGTCTACAGTCAAGTATTTGACCGACACCACCCAGAGACATTGTCTAAACTGTACATGAACAATACTTTTTACTCCTGCTCGATCTGAGCGCGTCACACAAACACCTTTAGTCCCAGTGTGTGTGTGTGAGGGGCGTGGCTAAAGCGAGCGTGCACAGGAACAGTTTTGCCTCATGTCTTTGCCTTGTGTGCAAAGCCTCGACGCCGCGTCTGAACCTCTCTTTATGGATCATGTCAGACGCATTCTGACCTGGAAACATCTCATTTGGGCTCTTGACAAAGCGAGTGGGTTGCTAAGCGACTAAAAGCAACAAAACGTGAATAAATGCAAGAAAATGCTACAAAAACGTGACTAATAAATGTCAAAAAAGTGACTCAATGGAAAATATGACCAATGACCAAAAATGGGACAAAAACGTTACTAAATATTTTAAAAATGAGTCTAGAAGTGACAAAAATTGCGTTAGACGTGACAAAAATGTGACTTGAAGCAACAGAAACACGATTGTAAGAGAAAAAATAATCTACAAATGACAAAAACACGAGTAAAAATGTATTGCACTGGCTTTGGATCATGTCCGACGCATTATGAGCATGAAATGACAAAGCGACAAACAGGAAGCGGCTGATGCTAACGCGCTGTGCTAGCTCTGTGTTGCTCAAGCATGCGGGCGCTGGCATTACACGATGTCGCACCCTTTTTCAAACTGCACATCACAAATCACTACACATTTTACCAAAGCGACCAGACTTGGGACAAAACCAGGTGAGAAAAGACGACCTGCGGCAAAGGAAAGGCATTTCATTAGTTAGCTTTAGCATTTAGCACACCATACATAACCTTGGACTATAAACCGTTTTCATGATAAATACAAGAACAAAGTTGGTGAAAGATAACCTGAAGAGCAGCGTAAAGTCTGACTTAAGATGTAAAACGGCAAAGTTTGATGATGACGAGCTACAACGAGCTACAACGAGCTACAACGAGCTAAAACAAGCTAAAACAAGCTAAAACAAGCTACAACGAGCTACAACGAGGTAAAACAAGCTACAACGAGCTACAACGAGCTAAAACAAGCTAAAACAAGCTACAACGAGCTACAACGAGGTAAAACAAGCTACAACGAGCTACAACGAGCTAAAACAGCTACAACGCTAAAACAAGCTACAACGAGAGGCTAAAACAAGCTACAACGACTACAACGAGCTACAACGAGCTACAACGAGGTAAAATGCTACAACGAGCTAAAACGAGCTACAACGACTTACAACGAGCTAAAACAAGCTAAAACAAGCTAAAACAGGCTAACTCGGGCAATGGGGGCTGGTCATTTCAGTTAGCATCGGTGGAAACACAGGTTTATCACCAGATCAAGTCGGCGTTTGGTGATAAATGATTCTTTTGTGCTTTTTGACGTCTTGTTTTGGCTGAGTTCTCTCTTATCCATTCATCTGGCTGTGGCGTGTGACTGAGTGAACGTGAGATACTGTATATAAATCCTCCTTTACTTTCGGAGTCCTTCTTCGGTCCCGTTTACGCTCCGTGACCTGCACCAACCCGGGCGCAGCTGCAGCACAGGCGGGGTGAATGTGCGGTTGTGAATGGGAGCGCGTTCTCCGTAATCTG